>BHFT01056221.1:0-46660 GCA_004320025.1 Laticauda laticaudata
GATAACAACGGATGGAACATTTTGCTCGTCCACTGTGTCCTTTTTGCATCCGTTGGCCAGTGTGACATGGGCTTAACAGTCTAAAGAGGTATGACATAAATGGAAAGAAGAATGATGAGGAAATGATTTAATGACTTCTTATCTGCTTTTTATGTAACAGCAAATTTACATTAAAAGGCTGTGCACTCTCTAAAAATGATATAGTATGTTTTTGAATTCATTGAAGTTTACTGTCTCTCTGCTACTCATTATAAGCAGCTACCTCAAAACATCTAGTATAACAGCATTTCCCTCCAATTTCTTCAGTCAAGCAGCCCCATGAAATAGTTTGCCTTAATGAAGTGTCTCTCCAATCCTTTTCCCATAAGGTAATTGCAATATTTGTATTCTTGTTTGTCTAGTAAAATGGTAAAAGACTGCTACAATGTTTTAAGGATAGATTAAAAGGATTGAATAAATAACATAATTTAATCAAAGGGACCAGTGGTGGGATTCAAAATTTTTTACTACCAGTTCTGTGGGTGTGGCTTGGTGGGCATGGCATGATTTACTGGGCATGGCAGGGGAAGGATACTGCAAAATCTCCATTCCCTCCCCACCCATCTATTTTCCAGCTCCATTCTCCTGTGTAGGGCAACAAAAGAAGATCCAGCCAATCATCTGGGACTTGGCAGACAAAGAATAGTGGGGGTGGGGCCAGTCAGAGGTGGTATTTGCTGGTTCTCTGAACTACTCAAAATTTCCACTACCGGTTCTCCAGAACTGGTCAGAACCTTCTGAATACCACCTCTGAAAGGAACCCAAACTGCATGAACTCTTAGAATTGAATGAGCCAGGGAGAATTAATGGGAAACACATGGACCCATTAGTAACCAGGCCCATGTAGGCTTTTATAAGTAACAATCAGCACCTTGAGTTGCACTTGTAAGCAAACTGACAACCAGTGCAGTTTCTGAAATAGAAGTTTATGAACAGATAGTGTTCATAAACCTCTATTTACACTATATACATATAGTGTTGTAGTTAATTTGATGCCATTCAAAAATTTAGTGACTCTCATTTGTCCTTTAGGCTCCCACTAGCAGTGTTACTCAAAACTAGAGAATTATAGGAGCATTTTATATCATCTAACATTTATGAACCAACATCATCAGGAAAATGTTCTAGGTTGATTGCAATCTACCTCAGCATTTGTGCAGGCCCTGGCTATCTTGAACATGTCAAGATGTGCCACTTTTGAAGATGTCAAGATGTGCCAATTGTGCTGATAGATGAGGGAATAAACCTGGCATACTTACTGTTCCACCTTTCTCAAGAGTCATTCCAGCATTACAAGTTATGCTTGTAAACTGTATTTCCTCAAATATATAAAAGTCTTGTTCTTTTTTATAATGAGTAAATTAATAGTGTTAGCATTTGGCTGGTTACATTTGTTTAGATAAAATACAACATTCTGCTGTACTGTATTTACAAATGTCTCAGTTGCAAACATTTCGCTGTGATGTGTTAAAAGGATAATCCAGAGTGGAATAATAATCTGATGTCCAATGAGTAGAGGAGGCCAAGAGTTAAAGAGAAAAGTTTTTTTTTTCAACAATTGTTAGATCTGTCTCACAGGAGCTGATAAAAGAATGGGATACTACAATACTTATAAATATGCATAGCACAATGTGTCCATTTTCTCATTAGTTTACTGTAGGCTTTTGACTTGTATGGTTAAACTTTACATTTTTTGCATACACAAGTTCATTTTGTTCCCTTAGGTCTTTTAAAATGCTGACTAGCCGTTTACTCATCCTAAAATATTGTAACATGCATGCTAATTTATTACCTTGGTTTTTCTGTATGTCACCTTACAAGAGCTGATTATACAATCTTTTTAGTATATTAATAAATACAACTAAGCCTCTGTTGCATATTATTGAATGTGTATTGAATTTTCTTCTGGTGGTTTGGTTAACAAGAAAGCATTTGAATTAAAAAATAACAGCACATTTCAGTGATGAAATAACATTACCCTTTAATGATGAATTGATCTGATCAAGAGACTTTTGTGTATTTATTTTATTATAGATTGAATATTTATACCTTAACTGTGAGAGATACTTTTCTTTTTTCATTCATTCCAGTTGCTGATGAAAGTTTTGACCTATAAGGCTTTGGTTTTCTAATCAAGTCTGTTCTATCCTATCCTATCATGTTCTGTCTGTCTGTCTATCTACCTATCATTTCTCTCTCTCTTTCTCTCTCTCATCTATCTATCATCTCATCTATCACCTATCTATTTTCATAAAATTTTGCACTCTTCCCTCATAATATTGGAAAGAATCAAAAGATTGACTTCAATACACTAACTGTGCTCAATTAAGATCAACACACTAAAATCCTTGATAACAGTGTACTGGAGAAGTAAGGAACTAAAAATTCAATGCATCCCACCTATATTTAATATACTGACATAATAACAGTAATTGTAAATATTAGGACAATGTATATTTAAAAAAACTTATTGACAAGGTGACAAATCTTTCATTCAAGTGTATGAAATTCTCTGAAACATTTCTGCCTTTCTGTTTAGGAGAAGGGCTATTAAAGTAGTTTACATATGATGTTTTTTTTAAAGGAAATCCTATACACAAGTTTTTTTTATTTTAAATGCAAGAGGAAAGAGGTATTGTAAAGGAAAAGGGGAACAAGCAATAAGAAGAATAAGTTCTAACTCTGCAGATGTATTTCAAAAATTTTAAGAATGCATTTTGTTTTTTGTGCTTTATGTTTCTCTTTTATGTCTTGCACCAAAATAAAATATCTGTCTGTTAAAATCATTTGTTTTCTTAGCTAGACCTTTCACTTTACAGGTTTAGTGAAAGATGTGCAGAATAATTGCAGGATATTAAGAAAATGATAAGCATTAGGGTTTGCTCATAACTTTATAAGACAGGAGGCACCTTTGTTAAAACAGAATAAACCAGAAACCAATATCTATTTTTCATCTGTTCATTGATACATGCTGGAATGTTATTCTTCCATTAATGGAATAGAGATGATAGTCATTCTAAGAATTGGAAACCTGCACTTGAAAATGTAATTGAAGAGATCAAATCAATATGTAATTGATCTTGGACTTCGTTGATGTTACATCCTTACTAGATCACAGTGTGGCAGAAAAAAAAAACAGGGCAAAATTACTTGATTAGATTTATTTAATCTAATTATTTAAAACTGTAATTAACCCTATGTGATCAGTGAAGCTGGTTTTGATTAAGTCATCCCTCAGTCTTTGTCACTACCCTGTAATGAATTTACATATATGACACCTTTCTCATCAAGAAGCAGCCTCTAAGATCATCAGGGTTAAAAAATTGAGATATGGTTTCTGTAGCTCAAGAGGGAGCATCTGTAATACAACAATTTTTTCTTCCCATTTCTCATTTCCAATATAACCTGATCCAGTTTTATAGACAACTTGATTCCCATCTGACCCAACTTTTTGTCGGGGTCAGATTTGCTACCAGATTGTTTTTCTCTCGCTGGGTTACAACCAATTTTCACACAATCTTTCACATGGTAGCAGTCTATCATTACTTATTTTATGATTCCTCAATCCAAATGCATACTGTCCTGAATCCACATGGATACCATACTATATGGAGAGTAGTAAGCAATACCAGATTTAGATATGTTTCAATTTCCCTTGCTTTGTGCATATTTTCTTACTTATTCTCTGTATTTCCTAAATATTGCTTATTCCAAAGGAAACAGCATAGCATGAACTTTTGTAGTATTTTAGTTTGCCTGGATCATGACATATTAAGTGAGCTTTTCAAAAATTAAAGCTGAATATATTAATCAATCTATATAATTGTTTCATCAATCACAGCTTAAGTGTGATTTTTTACATTCAAACTATGCTCTGTGAAAATTTAAGGTGGTTGGATACAATGACAATTTTAATTGAAGAATGAAATTCAGAGTCAATATTGTAATTCAAAGTATAATTCAATCAACGCAGAGTTTTTTTATTGCCCTGCAGCTGACAAAATGGCATTGTCTTCTTTCCAAAGATTCAAAATCTCATCAGTGTTGAGAAACTAAATATTTGATAATATAGAAATCAACCAGTTACCATGAAAAGCCAAGCTAATAACAGTTTAAATCAAGGGTCTTCAAACTTGGCAAGTTTAAGACTTGGGGACTTCAACTCCCAGAATTCCTGAGNGAATTCCTGAGCTAACATGACTGGAGGAGGAATTCTGGGAGTTGAAGTCCCCAAGTCTTAAAGCTGTCAAGTTTGAACACCCCTGGCTTAAATAATGGTCTGGCTGAATTTATTCTGAAAGATGAATCTTCAGTCCTCCCTTTCTTGACCATTTTAGATAGTATAAGGTTTTTTATTTGTATAATATAGTCTATATAGCGGTTCTATGTACTCAGCTCCACCTAAACCTCATGATCTGATTTGCCTTTTAGAACGTGAAATGATGTTCCATTTCTGCTATTCTATTTCAATTTCCAAGAGAACAATGGGGAAGAAAAGCTCTGGTATGGTATGCCGAAGACCACAATATAAAAGTGTGTGTGTGTGTGTGTGTGTCAGAGAGAGAGAGAGAGAGAAAGAGAGAGATTTTAATTTTCCTTGAGTATTTATTTGTTTCAGTATAATTATTTTATCAACATCATTATTTATAAAATAATGAAAGTATTTTATTACTTGATATTTTTTGTGTGATCTGACTTTTATGAGTTGCAATGGCTGCAATGTTAGCAAATTCTCCCAGCTTGATGTCATTTGCAAATTGACTGAGTTTCCCTTCTTTCCCTCATCTGGATCATTTCTCATTGCATGCATAACATTTTTTAGAAATAATGAAATGCAATTTTCTTAGTTTTGGTTTGGACTCCACATTTTAAGCCCATGTCACACTGCACCAACGGATGCAAAGAGGATGTAAAACGGAGAGGAACACTTGCCATCTGTTGGAAAACGTGATGCATCCATTGTGTACTCACTGCGTACATCTTTCATACGCTCTATCCGTAAAACATCCGTCTACTGCTATTTCATCCTTCCACATCAAAAAGTTTTGAGCTGCACAAAACTTTTTGAGCGGATGAACTTTCCGCCACGTACGATCTTACGATCCACGACACATGAGCGGGCAATCAAGCGTTCTACATCTGTTGTCATCTGTTCTACATAATGTCCGATGTATCCTCTTGGCATCCTCTGGCCACAGTGCAAACTCACATCCACTGCAGCGAAAGCGGAAAGAGGGAGGAAGCCGAAAGGTATGCGGAACGTCCACACAGCGTTAGTAGCACGGACAATAGAAAGGAATGTAAGCAGAAACATCTCTATATAAAGCCATTAAAAAACGGACAAAACACTTCGATATATGGGTACGATATCTCGGATTATTTAGGATGTCTGGATTATTGCACTAGAGTAGTTGAGAAGGACACGCTTGCGGAAAAATCCAACTAATTTTCTATAAAAAAGGGGAGGAAATACCTGGATCTCACTTTCCAGTTCCAGCAGCCTACCTGCTGTTGCAGACCTCTTCAGCCTTCATCTTGCTCTATCCACATTCAGTCCATGATCTCCACCATGGATCATGCGCACACTCCTTTTGGTTAGCCGCGCGATCATTCAACGACCAGAACCAAGCCCTCTATCAGAATGTTCTAGCTAAGGGAAGAAGGAGACGTCCAAGAAGCTTGTCCTGGGTCCGAAGATGGATCAGGGAAGAAGAGTGGAGTTTGGGCCTCTCATGGACAAGCTGATGGTAGCTGAGGAATGAAGACCCTTGTGCATCCAGCACTTGCATGATGGATGCCACAGCATGTTTGACCAAACTTGTGCAGTGTCTGAGACCCAGGTTGACCAAGGCAAACAGCCAACTTCCTATCCCAGCTGGACCAGTGACTGAAGTGCGCACTGACTCTGTGCACGCTGGCGCTCTGGGACCACATACAGAAAATGCAGTATGCTGAGGGTGCCTACACAAACCACCATCAGCCATTGTGGTGCAGAGGAGTGGTGCAGGCGCATCATCGACGAATACGTGAGGAGCTCTCCAGTGCCCACCACTGAGAAAGGTGGGAGGAAAATTGCAGAGCAGTGGTATCAGAGGTGGAACTTTCCCTCACATTGCGGTCGGTTGAACCAGTGGATTGGGAAGCACGTGGCTTGCATAGCCTTTGCAGCCCAACTCAGGGTCGCCAAGTTATTTCAACTTACAAGGGCTTCTGTTCAGCATCATCCTCTTTTGCCCATGGTTGATGCTGACTATAAGTTCATGTAGCATCGATGCTTCAGGCAACAGGTTCAGCTTCAGATGCCCAGATATACATGCGCAGTGAACCTCAAAGGGTGGCTGGAGTGCAACCTCATCGATTGGGTTTTCCCATATCCAGACCCCTATCCCAACTGACACACAAGATGCTGCCCTACTTCGATGCGTGGTGATGACCGGCCTTCTCCCTCAGAACCTACCTGCATGAACGCGCCTACATTTTCAAAGAACTCATCCATGAAGAGAGGATCTTCAACTACAAGCTTCAGGCATACAAGTAAGGGTGGAGAATGCTTTGGCATAGCCTGGCCAACAGGTTCCAGGTACTTCTCACCACCATGCAGCATCGCCCAGAGACCTATAGGAGGATCGTGGAAGCTTGCTGCAGTCCTGCACAATCTCATGTGCACCCGCTACCCCGCAGTTTGCAGAACAGCCTCGTGGACCTCCAACAAGGCAATGAGGACATGGAGCCTGGCGAATGGAGGCAAGGGCAAAACCTTATAGACCACTAGGATGTGCAAGGCCCCAAACCGACTTTCAGCGTGAACGGAAGAAGGCAGCGCAACCTCCTGAAACACTGGTGGCAGCTCCAGTCCGGAGCCAGTGGTAGTGGCAAGAAACAGGATGGTAGATGCTTTAATGGATTGCTTCCTTCAGCCTGTCTCATCACACCTGATGAGATTGTGCAATTGATGTTGAGTGGGCCTCACAATTAATAAGGGGCCATTAATAAAGAGTTTTGTTTTATGTTGAAATGTGTTGATTCCAATGATTATATTGTTAAATGATAATATAAGGCCATACGGTGTGGCATGCTGGGAGGGTGGACCAAACAGTCCCACTATGGCTTGCACTGGAGGTTTATCTATCCCACACTGATCCTTATCGCCACAGTCTCCTTACCATCCCAAAGCTATCATTACCCATCCTTACAGCTATCCATCGCCAAGCTATCCCTTACGCCATCCCACAAGCATGCAAAAGCTTAACCCTTTTTCAAAGTTTTCCCCAACACTTTATTAAGTAAAAAAAAATGAACCAGTGTGTGAAGCAAAGATAACCTTTATTATTAACAAACTGTATGACTTTATTAAAAAGCAAAATGACCGCAAGTAAAGTGTCTTTAAGCAAAAGAATTAGGTGAACAGGTAACAACTCCAGTCCTCTGGCACTCTATTTTCAGTCACTCTGTAGGCATGCCCATGTCCTCAGATGGTAAAGGGGCAGCAGGACTGTGGATGGGCTGTCTGAGGCAGGCCATTGAGGCCTCTGGGTCTGAAGCGCCATTTTGGATTTGCCTGGCCTCGAGAGTACAAACAAGGAGATGGGTGTGCAGGAAGCTCTCAGAGAGCTGACTCAGTCCCCAGTGAGGTGGAGAGGCACTTCTCCAATAGGACCTGGGATGTGAGGCCCAGACTGATGACAGATGTTCTGAGGAAGGGGGCTTGGCTGTGGGGTGAGGAGGAGGAGTGTGGTGGGGGCTGTCTGCGTCTGCCAGCTGGGTCAAGCTGAAGGTGTCTTGTGGTGTCCAAGGAATCTGGCTGTGGACTAGGAAAGGGGCTGCCTCTGGCTGTGGAATCCTGGTCCGTGAGGCTTGGTAGGGAGGTGCTGTGACATCCGTGGAAGGGCTGTGACATCGCTTCCTGGGGGTGGAGAGCAGATTGGAGTCAGTAGCAGCAGGTTCAGCTGGGCCTGGAGGGTGGGTGCAGAGAGAGCTGTGATCCTCTCCTTCAATCGGCCTGGTACTGGGCCTACGGGCCCATGTCGCACATGAGGGTCTGGGCTCAATGTACGTGTGAAGGGATTGCGGTTTGGAAGGGAATGGTATGTCGAAGTGGACCAGGTGCGGAAGGAAGATGCTGTGCTGGCTTTGATTGTTGTCCCCTTGAACCTCCAAGAGGACATTTATGGCTCTGTCCCTCCTGTCTGCCGGTCTCTGCTTGCTTTCTGTGGAGGTGGAAGCTGGGTGTGCGGTGTGGGTGGTCTGCCTGGTGGCTGCTTCTCTTCTGCTCCATCTGAGACAGGGGATTCTCCACGTTCCTCTGGCTACGGGGAGTGCAAAGCTTGTCGGGGGTCTCTGTTCATGGGCCCTCCAAAAACACCTGCCTGGACAACTAAGCTGTCAGCTGTCTCCTGGGCTGGAAGAGGAGTGGTCTCTCTTATGGGCTGTCTTGAGGGAGAGGGTTGACAGAGGGGCTGCTCCCTCGGTGTTGGAATCTCACCCTCCGGAAGTGCCACCTACCATGACATAGATCCCGGTCAGTTAGCTTGACAGCGGCCTGCCTGGATCTCTTCAGGTGGCAGCTTGCCATACGCACGTGTGCATATGCTTTCACCACCCCAGGAAGACATCTGAAGTTTAGCCCACTGGCTCTGCCGCCTTCTTCTCTCCAGCGCTGCCTTTGCTTCCACTTGGTTCACGATGAGCCTGTGGCCTCTTCCTCCCAGAGGTACTGCCGTTCTCCCTCAGCCATTCCAGCACCTTCCTCTTCACATGATCCTCGGAATGAGTACTGTTTTCCTCTCCCCCTTCTCTTGCCTTGTCTCTTCCTCCCTTCTAGGTAGGCTCAGGGCTCTTCACAGCAGGCTTTGAGGGCTTTGGGGCTTGGTCCACCACAGCAGCAGCAGGCAAGGAGAAGGCAACACCAGCAGCAGGAGAAGCAGCAACAGACACAGGAGAAGCACCGAGCAAGCACAGCAGCAGCACCAGCAGGAGAAGCAGCAGCCAACCAGGAGCACCAGCAAGGAGAAACAGCAACAGCACCAGCAGCTTCAGAGAGTCACACCAGGGGGTGGGATGTTGGTTCTGTCCTTCTTGCCAGGGCTGGCAGGAGCGGGACAGGGCGTTCCTGCTTCTTCCCATGGTGTTCGCGTGCAAGATTGTCTCTGGCCAGCAGGTCTCCTCTGAATGCTGACCTGCTTGTGAGCTGCCTCGACCTTTTACTTTATCCGCGGAGGCTTACGCAATTCAATTCTCCCCGCATGCATAAGCTGAACGCTTTGCATCGCCTAGGCATGCCTATAGGCGTCACTGGTGATGCACCGCATCGATGCGCCTACGCATCCGCAACGCATCCTCTCCTTGCTGGGCTACACCTCCGCTGTCGCTGTTCTCACCCCCAGAACGCACTGCGGATGTGTCATCCACTTCCATCTGCTTCTATCCGCTAGGCTTTCCTACGAACATACGCGCTTTACATCCTCGCTACATCCTCCCCACGTCCATTCCTTTCCGTTGTTTGTCGCGCTCTGTTTATGCAAATTTGGGGCAGCTTTTGAGAGCGGATTAACAACATGGAAAATTTGCTCGTCCGCTGTGTCTTTTTTACATACGTTTTGCATCCGTCGGCCAGTGTGACCTAGCCTTTAACTGCAGTGTATATATCCACAATAAGAGTTACATAATCTCAAAGATTTTCATAAGATTTTTTGATGAGAAATGCTTCCACTTTCTCCTGTGAACAATTGAAATTCATGACAATTGGCAGCCCAGTCTCTGCATGTAAGGTCAGGCTGTTAAAAATGCTCAGAAATGTTCTGTGCCACTTTTGCTTATGAACCCAGTTTGAAAATGACTAATTTGATGAGATTTATTTCCAGGTGCATTAAAGGAATTGTCAGACATGATCTGACTCTTACAACCCTTTGCACACAGAGTTCCAAAGGGCCCACTGACCATTAAACAAACTGCTTATTGTCTCTACATTAAATTAGATTGATTGTGTTCCCCTTTCAATCCAGCCTGTCTTTCTCCTACAGCAACTCAGGGCATTGAAGCAGGTTAGATTGATTAGGTCATCTAATCTGCCCCCTTCCTCATTGCTAAATTCTTCCTGATAGAATGCAAGACTGCTGCCTATCAATAACCTACAGCTCAATCTATCAATCAAAGAGAGAAATCAAGTGGAGTTAGTTCTCTTGTTTCTCTTTAACTGCTATGTAAGCAGCTACTGGAGAAAAACCTGGGATTGTAGGGAGACAATTTTGGTTTTGAATAAAAGCCAGTGTGGTGCTTAAATGCCCTGGAATAGGACCAGGTAGATCCCAGTTTAAAAGCTACATGAGTGCCTTGGGCCAAACACTGTCTCAACTTTAGACAGGAAAATTGAAAAACATCCAAGAATTGGAGTGATTGTCATGTTGTAGAACATTTTTCACCTTCTGCCTTTAGAAAATGGATTCTTTAAGGCATCTTCTATCAATCAGACTTTCAGTGTAATTTATAATCAGTATTTTTGTTTGTTGTATAGTCAGCTAGATGTTCAGACTGGATTTGGCTTTTTTGTCTGTCTATTGAGTCCTTTCCAAGGACTGAGATATGCAGATGTGGATATTTGATGGTATTACAGATATTGTTGCAGAATGGAAACTATTCCCAATAAAACCACCTTTTGCAATTGACCAATGGTGAATTTGTCAATGCCAATGGTGTTCAAACGGTGCTCCAGTTGTTTTGGGATTACACCTAAGGAACCTATTACAATTGCAACCATTTTTGCTTTCTTTTGCCACAGTTCTATTTCTATTTGCAGGTGTTTGTATTTTGTTTTGCTTTTTATCTTTTTAAGTTTTAAAAGTTTGTTGCTGTGTTTTATTTTGTAAGCCATTTTAAGTATTCAACCAGTAAAAAGAGACAGAATATGCATGAATAAAAAAATAATCAGGAAATAAATCAGGATATTGTTCATACTTTCAGTGTTCAAAGAGCTCAAGGAAAGAGGAAAGTCAACAGATAGACAAAATGGTCCATAAGACACATCCATTTTTGTTTTATTGGCACCAGTATGGACATGCCTTCCTTTTCAACTACCATTCTACTCTACAGCACAGTGATTTCATAGTCATCTCCCATCTACGTATCAACTAACTGATCCTACTAAGCTTTTTAAGGTGCATCTACCAGTGGCTAGGAACCACCCACATGATGTCACAATTCAATTTTTAGTGACCAATAGTACATTGGAAATAAAACAAACATTCCATAAGATTACACTCCCTTTCTTGCCAGGAGAGAGGAAGCAAACCCTTCTCAGCACATTATGACAGCATAGATGAATTATTTGGAATATATTTGTGGCTATAGTAGAGAGCCAATTTGATGTAGTTAACACACCAGACTAGAAATGGGGAGACTGTGACTTCTAGTCCTGCCTTAAGCATGAGGCCAACTGGGTGACTTAGGGCCAATCATACTCTCTCAGCCCTAAGAAAAAGAAGGCAAAACACATTTGAAAAACTTTAAAAACAAAAACAGCAGGTATTACTGCAGAACCAAGGCACCAAAAACATTACATTCACTTTTATTAATTCAAGAAATATTTTATTTACTTATTTTTATTTCATACAGGTGTATTTTCTAGAAACATAATTTCTGTAAGTGAACATATAATTACTGGTGTTAAAAAATTAATCCTCAGAACATTAGGAAAGATGAACTATGCCAAGCAAAGAATGTATTTTTCATGATATGAAAAAATGAAATATAATAATTTTTGCATTGACTATGATATTTTGGAGGGACTATACATGCCTTCTATATACACATATCCCCATGCAAGTATTTATGCATAAACACACATCTGCAGTGACAGACAGACAGACAGACAGACAGATACATACATACATACATACATACATACATACATACATACATACATACATACATACATACTTTGCATAGGTAATTCAATTGTAGTTGGTAGTTCTGGATAACAATATGGAAAAGCTAGGATTGCACAAGATTTTGATCTGTATGTCCATGTGCATGTATGCCATGAATGTGTACATAGACATACAGACATATTATCTGCCTGCCTGCCTGCCTGCCTGCCTAGTTATCTAGCTTAGCTATCTATCTATCCAGCTCTCTATCTAGCTCTCTATCATCTAACTCTCTATTATCTAATCATCTTTCATCTATCCCATTGATTTTTATATATATATAGAAAAAGTTATCTTAAATTCAAGGTCATCCTTTTTTAGGCAAATGCAGCAAAATACTTTTTTCAATAAAAGTGTTTTATTTAGGTTATTTGCTGAAGCATTGAAAATGTTGAGTCAATTGTGCCAAATAGCATGGTTTTTCCAAGGTATTTTTACAATAAATATGTCATCTAACAAAAAGAATAAATTAATTTCTGCTATGGGTCCATTTGATATTTCCTGGATAAAATGAATGATAAAATTATGTTAGACTTAATTATTAAAGTCTGCCACATATTTTTCCAATTTTCTCAAAGCTGTCAAACAAAACGAGTAATGAAATAACCATTGCCCACGAAATTTTAATGTGTTGTACCATTTATGCACTCTTTAATTATTTTGTTTTGAATCTGAGGAGTGACTCATCCAGCTGGAAACTAAAGGTTGCTTAAATGGTAAACTTGTTAAGCATAGTGCCATTTAACTTATCTTTTCCTGGGTTTTTCTTTATTTATTTTTTTAATTTAGCACAAGGCTAATCTATGAAATTCATGTGAAAATTATGAGATTTCACTCGTAGTTATAAACACTAAAGAATAAAAAAACATGTACTGCTACACATTTTATTTATTTGTATAATTTCTATAGTCAGCCATGTCATACAAATGACTCTAGATGCCTCACGAGGATTATAAACACATACACAGAATCACAAACACATCCACACAAAATATCAAGATATATAACTCTTGCATCCAAGGTTAAACACTCACTCCCAGAGGAAAAATAAAACAAAACCCAGGGACAATGGCCAAGTACATCTAACCATCTGATCCAAATATTAGCAAACAACCAAATCTTCAATACCTTGCAAAAGGACAACAAAGTTGGATTTATAACAATCTATGCCACAAGGCAGATGCTGACTTTAACAAAATAATATTGTTTGATAAAAGAAACCCAGAGCATCTTCTACCCTAAAAAAATCTTGTGAACAGAAACAATGGGAGAAAGGCAGGCCAAAAAATAGTCTGTGCCATGTCGGACATTATAAACAATAATCTTCATAATCTGCACCCAGAAGTCCACTGGGAGCCAACACAGCAGAGCTACAATGTTATATGAGCATAATTAGAAACTATAATCTAAAGTAATGCCCCTATTGTTGCATACTGAACCTGGTTGCAACTTTCAAGCAGGTGTGCGCTAAAAGTAATTCAAACAGTGAACTAAGGGATAAAACAGTGTGAGCAAGACCAGTCCAGGAATGAGCACAATTGGAATGTAAGACAAACCAGTACAAAAGTCCCCTGGCTGTCTTCAAGCAAGAACCAATAGTTGATTGGTTGATCAGAGGTGGTATTCATCAGGTTCTGACCAGTTCTGGAGAACTGGTAGTGGAAATTTTGAATAGTTCAGAGAACTGGCAAATACCACTTCTGACTGGAGATTTTACAACATCCTTCCCCTGCCACGCCCACAGAACCGGTAGAAAAAAAATTGAATCCCAGCACTGAGGTTGATCCCCAAATGGTGCCCCAACTCTGACTGGGGAAGCATATTCTAATGCAAAAATGATAGAGTCCCAGAGCTGGAGACCTTAAAAGCTACACTTGCACAGTTTTGCTAGGGTTGAACCAAAGCCTGTTTTCTCCCATCCAGATCCTTACAACATTTAGGCACTAGGGAAAGGAATTTGACAACATCACTTGACAACAATGGTCCAGGGTCTTTATTGGGTATTATCAACATACTAGTGATATAACACCCAATGGCAATGGACGACCCATTGGTTTCATGTAGATGTTAAAGAGGAATAGTGAAAGGGCAGAGCCTTGAGGTATCTCACAAAGCAGGGATTTTAGGTTCCAAACTTCTTCTCCAGCACCAACAGGAACTTGTCCTGAAGAAGGAGGACAACCACATAACATAGTGTCTCCCACTCTTAGCCCAATAAGGATGCCATGATCAATATTGAAAATATTTGAGTGATTGAGGAGAGCCAGGACAAAAGCACTATCCTTATCCTAAGCCTGCTAGAAAACATCAATAAATCTAATCAGTGCTGTTTCTGTACTATAACCAGGCCTGAATCTTGAACAAAAATAGACAATAATTTTCTTTCAGGGTTCTCTGAAGCTATAAGCTAATCAACTAAAAAGGAAAATTTGGAAACTGGATGAAAAATTTCCAGATCCATGGGTGCAGGACCAACTTGGTTGGTTGATTTGCATTTCAGTGCGTTGTAAAGTTGGATTGTGTCACTTTTGCCAAAACAAAAAATAAGAAAACACATCATCAAGATGGAGTACTTTGTTCTGAGACTCTTATCTATCTATCTATCTATCTATCTATCTATCTATCTATCTATCTATCTATCTATCTATCTATCTATCTATCATCTATCTATCATATATCTTTCCATCCATCTATATCCATATCATCTATATCTATATGTTTATATCTATAAAAAAGTGGCTAAAAGATACAAACACTTCATTTTGATTTAGTAGCACTGGAGTTGCTTTTGAGAAAGCAACTGTTTAAATAGAAGAAGTAAGGAGAATTTTACAGATAAAAAATAAATTTGATTAGGCAGAGGTATTATACTGCATTGCATTAGTGTAAGATGAACACATCCTACGTTGATCACACTTCCTTTAAATGCTGAAAATCTATCATTACACTCTTGGTTTTTAGAAATCAACTTAAAAAAAGAGAAATATAGTCAAATAATTTGCCTAAATGGTGATTTACTTTTCAAGATTTTAGAATCTAGTGGTAATGTATGATAAACAAAGGAAAACATTGTAATTACCCGCATAATAGCCATTATAAGTCAACATTAAAAATGTTTGTTGATTGTTTCAGACTTTCTTTAGTTGAATATATTAAGAAAATGGGTTTCAGATTAAAATAAACATTTTAAAATAAAAATATAATGGATTTTATTGATCCTATAATAGGGTATCAATTTATTTATGTTTATTTTGTGTTAACATGCATTCTCCTTTGTAAATAGAAATGTGATACAATATCCGAAATATTCTAGGCAATAGATAATAGCATTTTGTAGCCTTCTTCTGTAAGGTAAGAAAAATAGAATAATGAGTGAACAGATAACATGACAATTTTCAGTGGATAAGCAATTCATTTATAATGTATATTTTGATTTGTTTTATGATTATTTTTATGAAGCAGTTATATTTACTTCAGTAAACATTATTCAACTATTGTTCATGCATGGAGAAGCTCAATGTCTTAAATTTAAAAAAGCTAAATTATCTGAAGGAAAGTTCGTCTTCTTCTTACGTAAGGAATATTCTTTTAGAAATTTGATTACAAAAAAAATAGTAAAGCAATCTGGAAAAAAGAAAGCCATTTTAAACAAGATAATGTAGTTAAGTTAGGCTAAGAAACTTCTGATTTATAGACTGGTTATCCATGTAGATAATCTTAAGATATTCTGTTTGTCATTTCTGTTAACTGAATATTTTCTAAACTTTTTTCCTCTTCCACAACTACTGTGTTTCTGAAAATAAGCCTGAAAATAAGACTTACCTGAAAATAAGCCCTAGGCTGAAGCATCTGCCTAATGTAAGCCCTCCCCCAAAAATAGGTAGTGAAGCCCTAGTGAAGGGCCCAGATGTGCTCATCACAGGAGGTGGTGAGCACAGGCTGAGAATGTCTGGCATCAGCCAAAACCCACATAGCACAGGTGAGTTGATTATCTGTCAAAGCAGCAGGCAATGGCAGAGGTAGGGCGGGGGCGGGGAGCCATGTGATCTGGATGAATCCTATTAGGTACAGGAAAGCCAAGAGTCAGTGGGCCAGAGTGGGTGGGCAGCTCTGGGAGACTCATCTTCATGTCTCTCAGCTTGGCAGTGGTTTACATGGCACATCAAGATTGCCTGCCTTCTGTCCCACATCTCTACTTCTGTCTGCTGCCAGTGACGCTATGCAAAGATGAGCCTCCCACAGCTGGCCGCCCATTCTGGCCCACCAACTCTTGGCTTTCCTGTGGCCCGTGTGATGTGTCCAGATTACCTGCCTCCCCGCCCCCCAATGCCTCTGCCTCCATATGCTGCTTGGACAGGAAATCAACTCACCTGCACTGCATGTACTGTGCACCCCCAAAGTGCACCGACCAAGGGACTGGTGAGTTGAAGATGCTGACAGATACCATGAGTCCCCATGTGCTTGCCACCTCTTGTGCACATGCCAGGGGCTGGGGTACTCAGCCAGGCTGATATCCTGAAATTGTATTTCCCCTAATGCACTTTGGAGCCCAAAATAATATAAGACTGGACCTTGTTTTCAGGGAAACATAGTAGAATTTACTTTTATTTTTAAAATGCATGTGCTGTTATACAGAATTATTTACATGGATTATGGATCCACAGAATCCAAAATAATGGATTGCCATATTTTATGTAATTGTCTATATATAAGCAACTTGTTTAGTTCAAGGGGAACTGGAGCCAGAAATTTATCTTTCCAATGTTAAAGAAATAATCCCTTAGCAGTAAGAATGGACATCCGTTTTCATTCTATGACTATCAATTTCATTCAATATGGATGTGGTTATTCATTATTTATTTATTTATTAAATTTATATGGGTGCCTAATAGTATTAAATCCTCTGTAAGACAAACTGTGTATCAAATGAACCATGGTGAATGCAGCACTGCAGGCTTCTTCTGCCAACTGCCAGCAGTTCGATGCTGACTGGCTCAAGGTTGACTCAGATTTGCTTCCTTTTGAGGTCAGTAAAATGAGGACTCAGATTTTGGGAGGTAATATGCTGGCTCTGTAAACTGCTTACAGAGTGCTATTACTAACTGCTAAATGCCTTCTTCTCAGCACATAGATACTTTAGAACATTAGAAAAACAATTTTTAACCAACTGTTACTCCATTTCCAAGCACATGATGATTTACTCATTCATTTTTATATAAATGTGATAAGATCCTATAAATCAGGGATATTTATAATTTCCTTTAGTCTGCTTGCCAATATTCAGATAGTTTGTATGGCTTTTTCTCTGATATCATTAAATTTACTCAGGCTTCATTTCCTATTTAGTTTTAGTAATGCCCTGAGCTGTATTGGATTCACAAACTACCACCTCTGTGCTTTTAATAGATTCATTCTCACATCCCTCTAACTATGGCACAAACATGTCCCAGTCTTTTAAAATGTCAGGTCCTCGTGATATTTCCTGTGTTTCATCTCAAGCAGAGACCACTTAGAACTATCCTTAGTTCTTCCAGCTTTAAAATAAGGAAATGGGATGAATGAGAAATGTACTTTCGGGCTTGCAATATTATGTTAATGTAACCTTACAATAAAATAAAATTAAATCATCTGGCCATGCTTCCTAAATAGTCTACCTTGCAAAACTGATATAAACTGTTTTCAAAAAATTGATTGGAACTCTCTGTATGCAACAGCAGGGTCTTCAAACTTGGCAACTTCAAGACTTCAGCTCCCAGAATTCTCCAGCTGGTTGAAGAAGTTCTGGGAATTGAAGTTCACAAGTCTTAAGGTTCCCAAGTTTGGAGAGTCCTGTTCTACAGGAACAGAATCATGACTTTCTTCTTATTCTTTGCAGTTTATACTTTAGGAAGTTATGCTGGGAATGATTTTGGATACCTGAAGATTTCTTGGTTCCCAGGTTTAAAATATGCTTTTGTACATGCTATAGTAAGGTATCATCTGCACTTGTGGGAAGCCATAGGAGTAGTTTGTCTTGCTTTACCCCACATTCACCTCTGTGTGGGTTAACATGTCCAGGTCACAGCACAGAGAAGTGGGAGGAAAGATGTGGAGTGAAGAAGGGGAAAGTAACTGATAAAGAGCAAAATTTTGGGAAAGCAGATTGTTTAATGTGTATAAAAATTGTGTTTAAGCATACAATTTACAGCCTCCCAAAAGTATGGCTTTGCTATAGCAACAGAATAAAAATTTATAGGCAAAATACGCATTTATAGTGGAGAGATTTGGTCCATATAATTGCTGAGAACTGCCCATGATTAACAGGATAATAGCAAGCACAAACATATTGTTGATTAAATAGGCATTTGTGTATGTGTGTGTAGTCAGGCATTAGGAGTTTCAAGGAATGTCCTTCTTACAAACCTGAAACTTATCACAGGCTACTTATGGACAAAGATTTGGCTCTCTTTCAAAATATTGCTAGTCATGCTCAGAAATAGCCTAACTGGCAGAGCATAAAGGTGGATATCTCCATCCCTGTGACATGTCATCTGGCCAAATTGAATTTATATATTAAATAGTATGTATAATAATATGAATAGTATAATAAATAGTATAATAATATGGCCACCCAACTCACATATAGTAACTCAATAGCTGAATGTTCCATGTCAAGGACTCACTCAATCTTACTAGACCACATGGTAAGGAGAATTAGTCCAGATGATGCTCAGCAAAAGGTAAAGATAAAGTGAGGGAAATTCATTTATCATTTTCTTTAACCCATTATATGCTAAACCTTGAGACTTGGTTTTGGTCATGACAACAGCACAATTTATGCAAGCATCCTTTTCTGCTGACTCAGCAATTAGAACAGGGGTGGTCAAACTTGATTTCATTAAGGGCTGCATCAAGGTTGTGTTTGACCTCAGGATACCAGGTGAGTGTGGCAGGGTGGGCATGGCCAGTTCAATGTCCCTCTTGTCGGGGGTGCCTGTGCTGGTCCAAGTACTCTGCCATCGGAAATGAGCTCCTGGGCTCTGTTTTCCGTTGCGACGGCCTCCTGCAACCCTCTGCCACGGTCCTTGTGAACTCCATTTTTCCTGGCAGAGGCACTGCAGGTTGGTCCTTCTCTGCTTCCAGGGTAGCCCCATGGGCCAGATCTAAGCACCCTTTGGACCAGATCCGGCACCGGGCCTTGAGTTTGACACCCCCGAATTAGAGGATATAACTTTTCAATTGCTTTAGACATCTGATTACATTTGAAAAGGTATTATAACCATAGCCTTTAGTGATGTCAATAAGGAAGGCAAATCAGTCAGGAAAAAGGGCAGTTAGAATGCCAGTTTATGAAAGAAACATCTTAGGTGCTGACCTTTTCCTCATTTTTTGATCAGTCATCTTCTTTTCCTTTTTCTTTTATGATGCATACTTTCTGAGTGATACCTTGAAAAAGAAGTATCATGTCACTTGATATTCCCTACCATACAAACTTAAGCAAAACTGGATTTTTGTTTTTTTTTTTTAACCAAAAGAAAGTCAGGACATAATTTAGGCCTTTTCAAAGCCTGGAAACACTTGCAATGAAGGTTAGAAGCCCCTTGCACAAGATTCTGAAAACTTGTCCCCAAAAGGAAGTCATTTGGAGATTCAGTTTGACCATACAGTGGAACTAAAATGACAAACTTGCCCTAGTTTGTCTCATGAGATTAGACTAACAAATTTGGTTAGGTTTCCCCCTCTCTTTCTCCTCCTGTCTCTCCCACTAATGCTCTCCTCTTCAGGAAGCAAACTTTAATATAAGCCAGATATTTGGGATCATAAGTCCTAGAATATCTCATTATTGCTGTATGAGAATTATAGCTCAAAGCATCTCCTAAATAAAAATCACTTCCATGAAGAAACGCATTAACATTTCAATCACCCCATGTCCTCATTTTCCACAAGAGTGCGGGGGGGGGGGGTGACTCTGTTTTCTTATTTAAATTAGATAAGTCAATTTATCAGCCTCGGGTTTATCATTAAAATTTGTTAGTTCAATACCAGTGTGGCTCTTGCCTTCTTTCTCCCTGCTTCATTGAACATGAATTCTCTTCTATAGCATAAGCCAGATGAAACACAAGAGCTAATGATAGTTCTGTATACTAGGAAAGGCAAAAAGGTAGATTAAAGTACATCCGTTCATTCTTTTCAGCATAACAAATTATTCTGTGCAGGGATCCATAACAGAGGCACTTGTTGAATGTTGATGTGATTGTTGCCAGTGCTTTGCCTTTTGCTAAGAAATTCTCTGTTTTTATTTCACATCCCTTGGAACTGATGTTGATGATTGTGAATGGCATCTTACAGAAATAAATGTTTCTGTCTTTGTTGCTTTTTGATTAAAGGAGATAGATTCTTTTGTTTAAAAGCAGACTTTTAGGAATTATTTTCAAGTTGATGTGACCTGTGATTTGATTCATTTTTTAATGTTTGTTTTTGCTAGTCACAGTGTAAATTTTTAAAGATTGAGAGACAGGACATGTTTTTTTAATTAATAAATAAAAGTCAACATTCAAATATTAGCATTTTATTTACTGCATATTGATTCAAACAAGCTAACTTAGCACTGATTTACACATGCACAGTTGGAATACTAAGGCTGCAATCTTAGAAAAATATACCTGGAGTGAATCCTGCTTGATTGATTCTTATTTAGTTTTGTTTGTGGCAAGCACACCAAACAGAATATAATAGGACAGCTCAAGCACCAAATGTTTTTCTCCACTATTGCACCTCCTAGCTTGGGATAGAGTGGAGGAATTTTTGGGATGCACACAGATCTATCATAGCAATAGCCAATGTAGTTTGTATCTTTCAGCTTATCTCTGGCTAATCCCTTGGATTTTCTCCCTAGCTATGAATCTGAACAATAGTGGCTTTTGGTCCTGAGCTCACCTTATCACTCCTGTTACAGATTTCTACTTTTAAGTTTGATGATACTTCTTGCCTTCCCCCCCCCCCGCCCTTGTTCCAGAATCAGATATGGTCTGAAAATATGAGAGTGGATAGGAAGAACGGATATCACACAATAACTTGACAAAAGCAAGGACTTTTTGAAGATCCTTTCCTTTGGTGTATTTATATCTTGTATTTTTAACTGAACGTTCCTGACTGCACTAAGAAATAAGTGGCTATAGCAAATAAATAAGGCTATGCATGATAAACAAAGCAATGAATGAAAGCTTTTGAGCATCTGAACAAATAAACTTGATTAAGAGCCTGTTGGGGGAGCTCCATATGTCAATATAATATTGGTTTAGATTTTAGGTGGAAAAGGCTTTTTGTCTCAAGGACAAATGCATTGCAAGAGTAAGATCTTTACCCTAAAAAAACCCTTGCATTTTTAAGAGTGGGGGGGAGTACAAAAAAGTCCAACTACCAATCCTATTTCAAGGCCTAGTTTTTTCCATGGAAAGTCTTTTGAAACATGTTTACACAACAAATTTCTGCATACTGATAAAATTAAAAAAAATCTATTTAATTAGCTTAACTAATGCCTATGGTAATGGCACTGTGATCTTTTCTATCTACTGAACTCCTCTCTGTTACTGTTCATGGCTATAATTTCAAGGACATCACTACTATTTGGTGTATTCTTATGGTGAAACTATGCAAAAAGTCACTGGAAGTGACTGGATAGTGGAACAGAGACATCTTGCCCTGGTTTCACAATGGTTGCTTGTATCATGATAATGCATTAAGACTCTATATCACATAACAACAACCTAACAAAACATAACAAAACAAAGATCACATACTTCACTCTGGTTTACAATCTACAATTGAGATCAAGTGAATTACTAATACCAATCTATAAAGCCTTTGTAAGACCACACCTAGAGTACTGCATCCAGTTTTGGTCACCACAGTATAAAAAAGATGTTGAGACTCTAGAAAAAGTACAGAGAAGAGCAACCAGGATGATTAGGGGACTGGAGACTAAAACATGAAGGTTACAGGAACTGGGTAGGGCTAGTCTAGTAAAGAGAAGGACCAGGGGAGACATGATAGCAGTCTTCCAATATTTGAGGGGCTGCCACAGGGAGGAAGGGGTCAAGCTATTTTCTAAAGCATCTGTAGGCCAGACAAGGAATAATGGATGGAAACTGAAAAAGGAGAGATTTAACCTGGAAATAAGGAGAAACTTTCTGACAGTGAGAGCCATCAACCAATGGAACAGAAGTTGCCCTCAGAAGTTGTGGGAGCACCATCACTTAAGACTTTCGAGAAGGGATTGGACTGCCATTTGTCAGAAATGGTATAGGGTCTCCTGCTTGGGTGGGAGGTTGGATTAGATGACCTACAATGTCCCTTCCAACTCTGGTTTATCTGTTATCTGATGACGTCCCTGTGGCCATGGAATCTTTTTAACTTCTCCCTTCCCTGTATTTTTAGAATACTTCTCTGGACAAATGTACTACTTCCCCATTAGTAATAGTAACAGCTAGGAACCAACCATTCAGTGGGCCTGTTGAAGGGGAATTAATGCTTCCTTCCCAAACTAGAGAATTCTCTCTTTTTATACATATACATGATTGAAGATTTGTTTTTGTGTATAGGAGAGGCAACAAGACTAGATGGAAATGTTTATATATGTGAGACATACCAAATATGATTGTGCATATGTGCATTTCTTGAGTCCATCTATCAATTTTACTCATCTGTGCAGCCGCAGAATAGTCATGAGACAATCAATGTAGCACACAACTAAAATGATTTTCTATCACTACTAGTCTGCCATATATTAGGAATTCTTGTTTTTGTAGTAATAGTAATAAAAATCCTGGTGGCAGCAACACTACTTAAATCCATTAAAGAAGGCAAAGTGTGACTTCTATAATTTGGCCAATATTCTACACCCGCTAGAAAAATACTCACTATTATTCCTGTACGTAGGTTAATACCATTTTACACACAAACACACAAAATTCAACAATAAAAAAGTTTGAAATTGTTTTGACTCAGATCGTTTAGGCAGATGCAGGTACCAATAAAGATTTTATTGCATAACTAAAGCATGACAGACTGCCCTCCAGGGGTGTTAGCAATCCTTCACACTACCTTTCTGCACAAAACAACCACCCACGGTCAATGTAACCCAGTCCCACCAACCAGATCCACTAAAACCAAGCCCCCAAGCAGGAAGAAAGTTTAAGTCCACAAACAGGTGCAGAGTTTGCACAATAAGTCCGTAAGCAGATATGGTATTCAGCAGGTTCTGACTAGTTCTGGAGAACCAGTAGCGGAAATTTTGAGTAGTTCAGAGAACCGGCAAATTCAAACCTCTGACTGGAGATTTTACAGTATCCTTTTCCTGCCACTCCCACCAAGCCACGCCCACAGATCCAATAATAAAAAATTTCAATTCCTACCACTGTCCGTAAACCATAATCTAGAATCATAATCTGAAAATCAGAGTAGGCAAATCCAAAGGCTAAAACATGAGTTAAAGTCTATGACTCAGGTTTGCAAAATTCAGAGGAGAGTGTGTCGAAAAAAACAATTATTCCCGACAAGCAAACCTTTCCCAGCATCCCCAAGCCATGTTTTCCTTGTGAAGAAGGTGGGGCAGCCTCCTTGCAAGCAGCCTCTCAGACCACATGTGAGCTTCCGTCTGCTCTACTCTCCATGCCTATGGATCAGGTGGGGGGGGATGTAGCTATTCCTCTGTTATCACTGCTGCTCTTCTGTGGCCAATCCTCCCCTGCATTTGTGAAGGCAGGCTCTCACTGTCTGGTAGAGTAGTTCCCTAATGCCAGAGGGACCAGGGACAACATCGTCCTCAGTCCCTGGACTCTCTCAACATTCCAGGGCAGACCTGCCATCTCTTTTGGATGGTCCCAGTTCAGACTCATCTGCCTCCTCTGAACCAAAATCCAATAGGGCCATGACAAATACTCTAAAATGAAGAATAGGTTTAATCAAATATGGACACTAGTTATTAGTTATATTCATAAAAGTTTTCCTGATTGATTGCCCCATCAGCACAAATGTATAAATATATTAGATGAAGGTTATTTTTCTGAACTTGGATTAACAGGGCTGCACTCTCAAAATTCTCTTTTCTGTTCTATATGAATGGAGTCGTTACATAGTGAGAAGAGCAACAAATAAATTTAATAACAATAGTCTCTACTTACCAAGGCAAATATGTGGCTGTGTAATGTTGCAAGTACATCAGTTGGTTGAACAAGAAAATAGAGCATTAGAAGAATATTTGATGGATAGTGAAGAAGATGCACTGAAACTAGTATACTAGGAAAGCCTTCTGTGTATCGAAGAGACCAAAATGGCCTACAAGAAAGACTACATGAGGGACAGAAAAGAGGCATGGAAAGACAAAGCACTATATGATTAGTACATTTTAAAAAGTAGCAGGGAAAACAGAGAAGGAAAACAGACAATGGTTAAGAACAGGAAAGTTGAGAAAAGAGACAGAGGGGCTAATTCTGGAGGCACAAGACCAAGGCTTAAAAACAAATGCATACAAAGCCAAAATTGAGAAGATAGCAACAGATAGCAAGCACTGCCTCTGCAAAGAAGCTGGAAGAAACAGTAAACCATGTAGTTGACTGCTGCAAGAAGATTGCACAGACTGACTACAAACAACAGTATGACAAAGTAGCAACAATGGTGCATTGGAGAATCTGCAAGAAATTTTATTTACCTGCAAGCAAGAACTGGTGGAACCACAGAATAGAGAAAATTGTAGAAAATGAAGAAGCCAAAGTGCTCTGGGACTTTAGAATTCAAACAGCTAGGCATCTGTTGGATAACATTGCAGACTTAACAATTGTCAATAAAAAAGAAAGAAAAAAACCTGGTTGGTAAACATGGTAATACCTGGAGACAGCAGAATATGAAGAAAAAAAAACCCTGGAAAAGATAACAAAATACAAAAAGCTGCAAATAGATGTAGCAAAAGAAAACAAAGGTAGTAGCAATAGTAATAGGTCCCTTGGGTGCAATCCTTGGGTGAAATTCTGAAACAACTGGACCAGTTGAACACCATCAACATTGACAAATTCACCAGCAGTCAGTTGCAAAAGGCAGCGTTACTCGGAACATTGCTTACATCCAGCAGTGATGTCTGTAACACTATCAAACATCCACACCTGCCTATCCCAGGTACTTGAAAAGGATTCGATAGGTGGACAAAAATTCCAAATCCAGTCTGAACATCTGACTAACTGTGCAACAAACCATAATGATGCTCCCTTCTCTGAAATGCATAGAATCAGCATGCAAGGGAAAAAGGATAAATGGAGGAGGATAAAAAATAGAAGACACGCTGTATTATGGTACCAGCTGACCCAATGCAGAATATGGCCCATGTTCAATTAAAGATAAACATGAACCTATAACAAATGTAGACTTACTACTCGCTCATACTTTAAGTGGTCAGACTAGAGCTCATGGGATGCAATGTTGAGGAGGAATGTTGTAGTACTGCTCTGTAGATTTTGATGCATTACATTTCCCAGCATCCCTCACCATTGCCAATGGGGACTGTGGAGAGTTACAGTTCAGCAGCATTGGGAAGCTACTAAATTATGCACCCACTGCCATCAATTGATAATTGATGGTGCTTATATATTAAACATATTTTGAGTTAGGATACTCAAAATGAGTACATGAACACATAAACATTCTTATTAGTAATACTGCTTTGCTGCCTGCAGCCATGTTATTTTTCTGTTTTTGTTAATATCTCTATTATTAAGATTTTGGAATAGCATGGATTACCATTCTTTGTTTTTTTCATTTTGTGTTTTAGCATGTAAGTCTATTTCATCATCAGCTGTATATTTATAACAGATAGCAAGAAGAAATATATCTTTTTTCAAAGTTCATCTGTAGAAAAACATTACAGAAATGTTGGCTTTTAAACAGCACTGGTTTCTGCAGAACAGATTGCCTCTGTATAACCATGCATACTGTTTATTCAGGAGTTACATGTTATGTTTCTATTAATAAAAATATAAGCAAAAAAAATCACACAATCAACAATACTATCAAGAAAATAGAAGAAGACAAAGTAATAACTAAAAGAAAACTAGAAGCAGACAAAGTAATAACCAAAAGCCAACATGGGTTTTTCATGTTACTACAGACCTACCCAGGGACCAGGAAACTACAGACATTTCAGATAGATATTAATACCTGGGAAGATTCTGAAAAAGACAATCAAGCAACGAATCTGCAAATACCTAGATGCAAACAAGGTCATAAACAGAAGCCAACATGGGTTTGTCAAAAATAGATCATGCCATGGACTTCAGTAAGGCATTTGATAAAGTAGTCCACAACTTATTGCTTGATAAGATAGAAACATTTGGGTTACATAGCATCACTACCAAATAGATTCATAACTGACTGACCTCAACATATAGTCCTCAATGGAATTGTATCTACATGGGTGCAATGGATGGAAAATAATCAAGGAGACAAGTAACACAGAACTAAGGAGAAATTTCCTGACAGTTAGAACAATTAATCAGTGGAACAACTTGCCTCCGGAAGTTGTGAATGGTCCAACTCTGGAAGTTTTGTCTGAAGTGGTGTAGGGTTTCCTGCTTAAGCAGGGCATTGGACTAGAAGACCTCCAAGGTCCCTTCCAACTCTGTTATTCTATGATTCAAACAGAAAATATATGAAAAATAATAAGATTACAATTTTTGTTTTTATAACGGATTGTGGGCACATTAAGAAGCTGGAGTGTATACTTTAAATGAAGATACTATTGAATTTAGAATTCAGAACTATTTATACTTTGATAGATACTGATGTAATCAGTGGCATTCACAGCAAACACAATGATGCTAGAATGATGCGACATGTACAGTGATGTCATCATTGAAAATGTTGTATTGGCACCCCACCATCTAACCGGCAACATAAATTTCATTATTCTCATTTACCTTCCTCCATAAATGACTTCGGATATGTTTAAAATGTACATGCAAGGCAGATAATGCAGAACATTCCTGAATGGTCACTATCAATTCATTCAGTAGATTTTATACTACTAAAAACTTTGTATCTGTTTGTTTATATTTGGAAACTGGAAGAGCATGTGTGCCAGCTACCTGGTCTTCTGGTTTCTGGCATGCATGCGCACGTGAAGATCACCATGTGCATGCCAGAAACCAGAAGTTCAGCTTCCCGGTGCGTGCATCCATGCTGGAGAGTTGCTATTCTGCTTTCCGATGCTCCCATGTGCATGAAAACCAACTGGCTGGTGCACATGTGTGCACCGGAACTCAGAAGAGCAATGGGCAACACCTGGCATGCTCGGAGAGATGGCTCTGAGTGCCATTTCTGGCATGTGTGCCATAGGTTCACTATAAGGAGTGTAGAGTAATCATTATTATAACCAACACACACCTCTCTTCCAATGGGCTAACTAACAGAATGCTTGGACCAATGACATCCATGGGAATGACATTTGAGAAAGTTGTGAGTGCTTCAGTGCCACTACGCTTTCCAAATACACTTCCCAGAAATCCATAGGTTGCATAGTGCAAGAGAAGATGAGTATGTCTCTTTCCTCCTTCTCGCCTTCCTCTTGCCCTTATGTCAAATCAGCTAGCAGCAATGCCTGTTGGGGGAAAAGCCATTAGCTGGGTGGACAATTATCATTCATCCCTTTCCTAGAAGAATGAAATATTTGGGGAAATATTAAAAAGGGCAGAACATTATATTTCTATAAAGGAGAAACATGTTTTTCCAGACAGAAAGCACTCCCCGCCTTTCTTAATAGTTCTCAGTAGATGTCAGCACATAAGAGATAAAAAAATTGCTGTCTTGATTCATAAACAAATACTCTCAACCAAGATCCAACAAAGGTAGGATTAGCCCTTAGCCACAATAGGAATTCCTAAAGCCCCTTCATTGCATCATCTTAATTGTATTACCCCCAGCAGTTCAAACTTCAACCAAACTTAGCTCAGAGAAACTCCTAGGATTTGCACACGGCCCCATGGAAGTCTGACAACAGCCAATATAATACACGTTCTTGCACAGGAACAGAAAGTTTAAGTGCAAAGCCCAAGGGGAGGTATAAATGGTCCCCCACTCTCAACTCCATGTGTCAGCTACCCAGAATTTCAGGTGCTTCGTGGTTCTGCTTCATCAATAAATGGACCCTCTTTCCAATCAGCCTCCAGCCTCCATTTTGTCTCCAGGGTTTTTCTCCTGGCTTGAAACTGGACCTGGATATTTCTTCCAATAGTTGCTTTGGAAATGTGCCCAAAATTTGAAATCTCTTAATGGTGACTGCTGCTTTCTCTTAACCACTCTTACCCCTATTCTAAGTTTGGAAGACCTGAAGTTTCTTTTCTTTTCTTTTTTTCTTTTGACTACTTAGAACCTTTTATTTTTCCTTTTGGTGCTTGGAAATTTAGACAGTAGTGGTGTGAGGCCTTATAGACTAGATTAGGTTCATAAAGTGTTATAACAGTCATAAGAAGAAGCTTGAGTTAAGATCAGTACTTGAGAACAAATCTGAGAGATGAACTTCAAATGGGCAGATACATCAGCTTCTTTGTTTCCTGTGCCTAAAGGCCATTGCAATAATTTTCTTGCAAAAACTTGGTTTAAGAAAAGAAGCATTTAATTTTTAATGTATTAGGAGACATAGCATGAAGCAAAGCCAAGAAATTTCATTTGTATGCTTTATATATATATGTGTGTGTGTGTGTGTGTGTGTGTGTGCTGTTCGGCTTCCTTCGGGTATTATCCCACGTCATTGTAGTGCTTTTAAAGTTTGTAAGCAACGTGTTTCAGCAGGAATCTCATCTGCCAACATCAGACTTCTGTATTGAGTTTGATGTGGTTCAGGCCTCTCACAGCTGTTGGTTTTAAAATTTGAGGCTCAGCCTATTGCTGCTCCAGGATGCTTTTTTCTTCATCCTGATATGGTTGGAAGTCTTGGTCTGTGTTTTATTGGAACTTGGAGTTTTGTTTGACTTGGTTTTTCTGCTGTTTCTTCTGTCGTTAGTTTTGTGGCTTTTGCATTGGCTGGCAAACTGTGTTTCCTGTATTTGGGAGGTTTCAGTGCAGCTTGGCAGATTGACGATATTCCTGCTGAAACGTTGCTACAAAACTTAAACGCACTACAATGACGTGGGATATACCGAAGGAGCTGAATTAGCCCACACCAACACAACCACACATATTACATGTGTGTGTGTGTGTGTATGCTGTTTTAGCTTCCTTCGCCGGGTATTATCCACGTCATTGTAGTGCGTTTAAAGTTGTAGCAACGTTTCAAGCAGAATCTCATCTGCATCATCAGGCTGTCTGTATAGGATCGTGGTGTCTCAAGCAGTTCTGGTTTCAAATTTGAGAGCGGTCCTATTCGTCGGGATGCTTCCTTACTGACTGTGGAGTCTGTGGTCTGTGTTTAGTTGGACTTGGATTGTTGATTGGTGTGTTTCTGGTTCTTCTGGTCTGTTTATGTGGCCTTGATTGGCTGGCAACAGCTCGTGTCTCTTGGTTTGGAGGCTTTCAGTGCAGGCCTGGCTCCATTGTGAAAGGACGCGCTGCTCTTCATATAGCAAGCTGCTATCATTAGCAAGCTGCCGGTTTCACCTGGGTGCCTGCGTGGGGTTGTGTTTGAGTTGCGAGCTATCAGAAGGGAGTCTGTCTTTGCCCAGAGTGTTGCCTGGCTTGTGGTATGGAGATTCTTTCTGTTTGAGAGTGCAGGCTTCCAAATGATTGACAGTCTAGGTGGAATCATCTCTTCTATTTCATGCTTATTCAGGTCTTTTTTCAATCTCTATGCTTTCTTCTGATGATTCTGTGCGCTGCGGGTTTTCTTATAGTGGCTAGCGGCTTTAGTGCCATTGAACTTGATTGTTGTTTGACCTTTGGTTTTCATGTGTGGACTATGCAGGAGGTGTGTTCCAGCTTTTTACTGCATTTTTGTGTCATCTAGGCGGTACTTATTCTTCTATTGGTCTGTCCATGTATGTGGCCGCGGTATTGCATTGTACAGGCGAATTTCATATATGCCTTGGTTTTCCAGTGTCAATTTTATGTCTTTGGGGTTCCTCAGGATGGCTGCACTATTTTTTTTTGTCTTGTTTGAAGGCAGTCTTGATGTGCATACCTGTGTAGTATCTTACTGATTTTATCTGTAGTACCTCTTATGTAGGGCAAGACAGCTGTTCCATAGGTCTGGTTGGTCTTCTAGGTCTCGTTATGTCTTGGTGTATTTTGTGGATCAGGTTGGTGGATTTTGTTTTTTTTGGAAGCCCATTGGCCCTGTCAATAACTTCAGTCAAGGGTTGCATAGTTCATCTTTATTATGTGTCTTATCTGCCAGGCGTTTGGTTCTGCGTAAGTTTTAGTGTTTTCGCCACGCGGAATTTTCGTGTGCTTGGGTGATGGCCTGCGGATGCGGCATTGAAGGGAGGTAGCGGTTGGTGTGTGTTCTTTTGGCACTATGGTGTGTCCAGTGTGCCATTGTTCTTTTGTAGCATTAGTTACATCTAGGAATGGTAGTTGATTGTTTATTTCCGTCTTCCATGGTGAACTTGATTTTGGGGTGGTGTGCACAAAACCAGACAGAAGAACCAGAAACACCAATCAATCAAACATCCAAGTCCAATAAAACACAGGACCCAGCTACCCAGCCAATCAGAATGCGACCACGCCTCAAATTTGAAAACCAGGAAAAACTGTTGAGACACACATCCATACAGAAGCCTGACTGATGGGTCAGATTTGAGATTCTGCTGAAACGTTGCTACAGCTTTAACAACTACAATGACGTGGGATAATACCCGAAGGAAGCTAAACAGCACAACAATGTAAGTACCCCGAAAAGCTTAAAAACACACACACACACACCACACACGACACACACACACACACACACACACATATATATGTATATAATATATATATATATTATATATATATATTATTATATTTGTTTTTTTTAAGCTCTCGCGCGGTACTTACATTTGTGGCTGTTTAGACAAATTCCAATTAGGATCAGTTAAACAAAGATTTGCTAGCACTACACCTGGAACTTGAGCAGGCAAAATCCACCTCTCTACTTGGGGATCGGATTTAACAACTTACAACTTTGGAGAGCTGGAAACTGAAAGCACTTACCAAAAATGATAAACTTCACAAAGAAACTAAAAAAATTAGAAAATCAAGAAAATTCCCAATAACCCACCACAACACCTGAAAACAATTAGTAACAACGTTTCCAACAGAGAAACTCAACAAAACAGAAACAGATGTCCTATCCAAAGGATTTTAATTATGCCATAGCACCCAAAAAATCCCAACAGAATCCATCATATGTGCAGTTTAGAATCCAGCCTAACACAAATTTAAATACTGATGAAAGCTGACACAGAATAAGACAACCAGGTTACTCACATCTTATGCACAAACGAAACCACCCCAAAAAATAATTGCAAAAAGATGGAATTCACGAGCGATAAAAACCTGAAAATGATAACAGCATTAATAATACTCCCAGCAGACAAAGCGATATATTGCCACAGTTAGCTTAAGGACAGAACCGCACTATGAAACAAAATTGACAGACCTACTCCAAGACATCCACATACAAACACCTATAAACACAGACCCAAACCACATATCTGGGAAAAATTAACCAAGAAGAAAATTATAAACCAGCCACAATAAGCAAAGAAAATCCAACAGACGATCCATCCCAAGAGAAAAATCTTCTAGATGCCCCAAATTATTACGGCCTCCAAAAATACCACACAACCTTCTACCTCTCAGACCCATAGTCAAGCTCCATAGGAGCAACTCATTACAAAAACCTAGCCTCAAATACTCTCACACAACTCACAGCCCCATGCTGAAACCGCAGCTTCATATGTACAAAACTAAACAAATACAACACTTCTTAGAAATAATCAAGATCTACACGGCAGAACCAAAGAAGATCAGAATCTTTGTAAGTTTTCGACGTTGTTTCATATTCACCTCGTCCCGATAAAAGAAAACTCTTGAATATCAAAAATAAATCCAACCAGCTAAAGACTCATGGAAGCTAACAGAAACTGCCTAACAACAATATTTTCATATACAAAGGACCAAAGATACAAGCAAATTGAAGGAGCCCTCTTAATGGGTATACAATGTCCACCCGTCATTTGCAAACCTGTTCAACTAGGAGCAGACACAAATCTACGAATCCAGAGCCTGTTGCTAATGCCACCCACAAACCAAACTTGGTCGTACATCGATGCAACATTTGTGATTTGGACCATGGCGAAACAGCAAAAACATTCTAACACACAATTACCACACAGTCAAAACAACACACAACCAAAATCAAGTTACACCATGGAAACAGAAATAACAAACAACTACCATTCTAGATGTACTAATCTACAAAAGAAGATGGCACACTGGGCACACCATATACAAAAAGAAACACACACCAACCGCATACTTCAACGCCCAATCCACACCACCCACACAGAGTAAATTCTGTGGCGAGACACTAATTACCAGAACCAAACGCCTGGCCAGTATAAGAAACATATAAAGAACATGAACTATGCACCCTGACTGAGGAGTATTTGACAGCCAATGGCTCTCCACAAACTCTAAACAACTCACAGCTTGATCACAAAACTACATACCAGAAACATAACAGAGACCTAGCAAGACCAACAGACCATGTGAACAGTGTCTTGCCCTACATAAGAGAGGTAACTACAGGATAAAATAGTAAGATTCTCGCACAGGCATCACAATAAGAGCTTCAAAACAGGTCAAAACAACTAGCAGACACATCCTGAGGAACCCCAAAGAAAAATTGACCTGGAAAACCAAGGCATATACGAAATTCTGTACTCATGCCGGCCATACTTGGACCAGACAATAGAAGAAATAAGTACCCGCGCTAGAGAACACAAAAATGCAGTAAAAAAGCTGGAAACACACCTCCTCCTAGTCCAACACGTGAAAACCACAGGTCACAACATCAACTTCAATGGCACCAAAACCCTAGCACTATAGAAAGACCCGCCACAGATAATCAATCAGAGAGAAGCGCATCAAGATTGAACAAGACCTACGACAGCATGAATACGAAGAGATGATTCCAGCAGACTGCTTCAATCTTTGGAAGCCTTGCACTCTCAAATAGAAAATCTTCACCACAAAAACAGACAAACACCTGGGCAAGAGACAGACTGCCTCTGTGATGCTCCACGTCAAACACCCCCAACCTGAACACAGGACAGTACTCCCTCTGAATGCCCTCCAACTCAAACACCCCACAGGCACCCAGGTGAAACGCCCCAGCTTGCGGGTGATGAAGAGAGCGTCTTTTCCATGAAGCAAGCCAGCTGAAAGACCTCCAACAAAGAAAGAGTGCTGCAGCCAATCAAAGCCACAAAACAGCACAGAAGATAACAGAGCAACAACACAATCATCAAACTCCAAGTCCAATGAACACAGAGACCCAGTTAATAGCCAATCAGAGAGACCAGCTCGAAATTTAGAACACAAGCAGGAAGTGAGACCACACTTCCCATTTCAGAAAGCCTGATGATGGCAGATGAGATTCTGCTGGAAACAGTTTGTAAACTTTAACAGAACTACAATGAGCTTACAACTTTAAACAGAACTACAATGACTGCGGATAATACCGAGGAGCTAAACACATATATATATAATATATATAAATTTATACTATATCATATATAATTATACTTATATATATATATATATATAATATATATTATATTATATATATATATATATAAAATTGAAATGATAACTGATCATGCAAAAGAGATGCAGAAAGAGTTCATCCTTTCCTGCCATCTAAAGTTTATTCAGAACTTTATAGTCCAGATTTGGGAGCCCGATTAAATAAATGCTAAGCTGCTTGTACCTTCCTGCCATACTTATACATTTTTATGCCTCTTTAGCTTCTTAATTTATGTCCACACCCTTCTTTCCCTTGATGGAAGTGATACTTACTCATGTGAGCCAAGGTGATAAACTACAGGCCTTGCTCTGCCAAATCTGATGTCCTGCTACTTATGATGCACAGATGTTGTTTTCTTTTAGAAGGTAAAATAAGGTTTTCAAAGTAGCCTTCCCTTTTATTCTTGCACTGAGGGACCTATAGCAAAATGGCAGTAGTTCAAATGAACAAATAACACATTGTACTGGCTCTTCCGTAAATTATAAATCATTCCTAATGACTGCTTTGTCAAAGAAGGCAATCAGCTGGTGAGTGGTGAGATTTTTCTGAAGGTGTCATGGATTCCAGCCATGGAATGATAAACATGACTTTGATGGTTTTAACACCCTTGCATATGCTACACTTCAATGCATAAAGCTTCAAATATGGAGGTTCCTCACCTGTAGCTTAGGTGGCTCTTCTTAGTGAATTGTATCATATTATTGTTAAGATGGCCTGGTTTTGAAAGTGTTAAATCTGATTCTATCCATACCATTAAGGCCATTACTTGAAACCAGTTCCTAGTGTTCCTTTAAGTTCGGAAGAAAGAAAGACAAGGGAGAAGGTCTAACACAGAGAACCAAAGGAATACTTAACATAACAGCTTTCAAAAACTAAAATTTCTTCTGCTTTCTCTGGTGGGGAAGAGGAGATAGGGGACACTGGAGTTATCACTGGCCTTTACATATACCTCTCATGGGGATGTCTATGGGTTCACAGGATTTGATACAAGGCATAGTGCAAAATGACTCTTATGATCAGCAAATAAAACAAAGGAGAATTTACTTTTGGCTTGAAAAGTGTTTGTACCGTGATCTATTCTTTGCTCTCTTTTGGCTCCTCTCTTGCCTGATAATCACAGTGGTTTAAACTTTTGTTGTACTAAAATATTTATAAATTGCAGAAGTGGCTTGGCATACATATACATATATTGATTTCTAAATATTATACCCTAGGATATTTAAGGGTTACATATGTGGTCTGGATTCTCTTTTTCAGGTTGGAAATGGCTTTCTCTCTTGAGGCAGTGGTAGCTGGTCTTTACTGTTGTCTCTTCAGCTTCCCTTAGAAGAATTCTTCAAAGAATAGAAAAGATTCCAATGTGCCTTCTCCTCTTTGGATTTTAGCCACTTCCACTTCAGGACATTTCAGGCTGTTCTCAAATAGATAAGAATTTAGCATCATACCATATTCAGTCCATGTCAGGTTCCAACATAACATTAATCTTTACTAAAATCATCAACAAAGCTTTGGCACCCAAAGCTGCCTAAATCCATCTTAAGTTATCACTCATTGTAGATTTTTCCTTTTTCACCAGAGTTTTTATTCCCCCTTAAATTTCCCCCTTCCCTGTCACCTTATTTTTTTCTACATCTAAATCAAGTGTTGTTTAAAATATATTTGGAATTTTTAGAGATGGGAAACTTGAAAGAAAAGATATGATGATAACCTTCTAGTATAGTGCAGTACTAATATCTGCTCTCCATTTGTTGTGCTTTATCTATGGCTGTCTTTGCTTTGTTTATTTTTTTTAAAGGTTTATATTCAAACTGTTTCAACAGATGACAATACGTGGCTGGCCTTGTCTGGACACAAAAGTTAAAAGGTTAGTTCTGGTTGTGGTGGATTCACCAATAAATGCCAACACCTGGAGGAATTAAAATTATTATTTTATTTCTCAAAGCTAACAGGTTATAGTAAGTCCCTGGTCTCTTGGATCCAGACAAGGCAACAAGAGCAAAGCTTTTGTTATATAGAAGGTTGATCAAAAACTCTTTGAACAGCTCTTATTATTCATTACAGGACAGCTGAAAGAAACAACTGTTATACAGAAAGCAAGATAATAAAAAACAAGGACCAGAACATATTTCTCCTTAGTATTTCTAATGTACACTATTAGTTTCATTTTATGTGAAATTGGGAAAAATGATTATACTGTGTGAAAGTTTTGGCTTAAGCCAAACAAAAAAGGCTTAAGCATTTAATTTTTTATTAAGGACATAAAAACTAACACAATCCAATAAAAACAAGCACAGGGGAAAAAAGAAAAAACTGTGGAAAGAGTAAAAAGTATTAGAAAGAAGAAGCTTCTAATTTCCTATGTTGTATCAGTAAAATTATCTCACATATAAATGCTTGCCATTTTATTGAGTCTTTGATTCAATATATGATTGCCATTTTATTGAGTCTTTGAATACATTTAGAATATTATGCAATTATTATTTAGTGGTTACTGCCCACTTTCTAAAGATAATGAATTTCTCTGGATTTAACTCGTCAAATGAGTTCTAAGTAAACACAAGGAAGAAAGAAAATGTTCTCTTTCCTTCTTAGACTCCTTATTGCCCACTAGAAAACTGCTACAGAAGATTAGATTTACGAGAGAAAAGTGCAAAAAGAAAGAAAACTCACTTCCCACATAATTGGGTCTATGGGTATCATTTTCTTTTTTAAATGAAATGAATTTTCCACTTTGGGTATAATATTCTGTGAATTAATGAAGTACATATATTTATCAGCATTATATTTAGAATCTCACAGTTTTTATACAACTATTTAGTCAAAAAACTGCAATTCAAGGAAGGTTCCCTCTTTAACATAATGCTGTCATGCAGACAACAGATATAAATATGCTGACAAATAAATTCTGTCTCATGCATTTGAATGCCAATAGTATTTATCAGAGAAATGTAAAGAAGTAGCATGAAGCTCTCAAGTTATTCCATATAGAAACACCTTGCTCATATTATCTTGACAAGCCAGATGAGTTCTTTGCAGAATATTAAATCATCAAAGCGTGAATCCAGGATGGAACTTATAAAAACATAGATTGCTGTTCTTTTCTCGGTAATTATTGAATATTTAATAGAATAATTAATCTTTGAAACTAAACTTTCTTGCAATGCCTGTAAAATATAAATTATCTCCATAGATTATAGAATTACATTATAATTAGTTTCATTTATCTGTAAGTTCACTAAACTACTAAAACAGTTAACAAAACATTAGCTTATGACTTAATTGAAAATTGCCAATGAATTTCATGTTTTCCTCATCATGGGTTATGGTTATCCCAAGGGGTAATCTGGCTATGGTCATCATTTAGCTACTCAATTTATCTTAATTATTTAACCACCTTTGGTCTTCCGTGGGTTGACAAGTTATGGACCTAGGCTCCAGCCTTAACTGCAACACTTTTCCCTTTTATTCTTTCCCCAACTTGCTAGCTTTGATATATCAGATACTGTCCACTCCCCCAAAAAAGATAAACTGCAACAGTGTCTGGAAGGAGGGTTTAAAAAGTCAAGGTGGTTGATTGTAATAGTGCAACTAAAATGTACCCCTTTTAAATATACACCAATGTCCCTCATGCATACAAGGGTGGAACTTTAATTGTAGGGCACTGCAACTGCAATTTTGACTTTGTGATAAAAAAAAAATAGTTGGTTTAAGTTGGAAAAATATTGGTCATTCTCAAAAGGAAAACTGGTGAAGTTGCTTTCTAGTACTCAGGACATGTATAATAAAAACTCAATATATCAGTGGCATCTGCAACAGTCTCAATAAGTCACATGACACTGCTGTGGAAATGTGAGTGTGACACTCCTGTGATATGGCATTACTTTCTCTGTCTTGATTTACAAGAAACTTAGATGAATGGAAAGATGATTTAATGATCACATTAAGCCCATGTCACACTGCACCAACGGATGCAAAGAGGATGTAAAACGGACAAAAAAGCTTGCCATCTGTTGGTTCCGCGATGGTACTCACTGCCCTCCGTTTGCTTCCTCTCTTATCCGTCCAGCATCCGTCTATTGAACGTTTCATTCCGCTCAGAAAGTTTTGGGGTGCCCAAAACTTTGCGCGGAAAAATGTATCCAATGCGTTCCATTCTGCATCCGCTACGCATCCGCTAACACATCCGTTCTGCATCGTTACGCACCACTATATCCGCTAGGTATCCGCTGTGCATCCGCGCAACTCGCATCTGCTCGGACCAAGGAGAAGCGGAAACGGGGGGGGGGGGGACGCAGAAACAGATGCAGAACGAATGCAGAACGGATGCAGACCCGGAAACAAGCATTTATAAAATGGAAAAAACGTTCCAAAGGGGACCTAATACTCGGATATTAAGGATGTCTACAGGATGCCTTTACGAGGATGGCCTAGCGGATGCCATAGCAGGATGCCTAGAGGATGCAAAGGCGACACCCCTATTACTGCCTATAATAAAGGCGAGAGCAAACTTGTTCTGCATTCTCACTTCAAGCCCAGCAGCCCAGCTGTGCAGACCTCTGCAGCCTTCATCTTGACTCTTCCTTTCTTCCCACAGCATCCCAGTCATGTCAACGTGGATCATAACACAATGCTTTTGCAGCCACCATCCTTTCTGCAACAGTGCGAAGCCATCTGCTAGGCTCTGAACTCTACTATGGGAAAAAAAGGAGGCGGGCGCCAAGGAAGGCGTCTGGGTCTGGAAGATGGATCGCGGAGAAGAGCAGGATACGGGCTGTTTACAACAATGTGATGGTGGAGCTCAGGAACGAAGACACTCGAGGCATTCCAGAACTTCATGGAGGATGCCTCCAGCCATGTTTTGACGAAGTTGTTGCAGCACCTGACACCCAGGATTGCACCAAGGCAAACAACCAAACTTCCGGTCAGCCTGGAACCTGGGCTCAAGGTGGCACTCACCGATCATCTGCGCCACCTGGCCTCAGGGACCTCCCTACAGGAGCATGCAGTACGGCTGAGAGGGTGCCAACACAACACCATTAGCATTGTGGTCAGAGAAGTGGTGCAGGCCATTCATCGAAGAATACCTGCAGGAGCTCCTCCACAGTGCCCCTCACTGACGAAGGATGGGAAGAAAAGTTGCAGAGCCAGTGGTAATCAGAGGTGGGGAACTTCCCCCACACCGTTGGAGCCATTAGATGGGAAGCCACGTAGGCCTGCAAAGCACCACCCAAGTCAGCGCTCCAAGCTTATTTTAAACTACAAAGGGCTTCTTCAGCATCATTCCTCTTTGCCATCGGTCAAGTGGCTGAACTACAAGTTCATGTACATCGATGCTTCAGCAGCGGCTCTGTTCAGATGCCCAGGGTATACAATTGCCAGTACCTCAAGGAGGGGCTGGAAGGCAAACCTCATCATGGGCTTTCCGGATCCAGAACCCCCTGCCCCAATGACACGCAAGATGTGCCCTCACTTCATCATGCGGGGATGATTTGCCTTCTCCCTCAGAACCTACTCATTGGAACCTACCACCTCCAGATGCCTCACCCGTGAAGAGATGGATCTTCTATACAGGCTGGTTCCAGGCAAGGCGGGTTGGTGGGAGAACCCCTTTGGCATTCTGGCCCAACAGGTTCTCAGGTACTTTTCACCACCCATACAGCATAGCCCAGCAAGACCGTGAGGAGGATCGGGGGGAAGCTTTGCCTGCATCCTGCACCAATTCTCCACATGCGCAACCCACACCCGGTCTTAGGCAGAACAGGCTTCGTGGACCTCCAACAAGGGCAATGGGGGACTGGAGCCTGCTCGGAATTGGAAGGCAAGGGTGAAACCTGACAGACACTTGAGGACATTTGCAAGGCCCCCAACAGAGCCTCACGTGAAGGAAGAAGCAGCGCAAACCTTCCTGAGACACTGCGTGCAACTCCCCAGCGGAGCAGTGGAGCTGGCAAGACAGGATGATAGATGATTAATGAGGGCCTTCCTTCAGCCTGTCTCTTATCACATGGTATGAGATTGGGCCATGTATGTGGGTGGGCCTACAATGAACAGTGCGTTTAATAAAGATTAGAGTTGTTGTTTGTGTGACATGTGTGGGATGATTATTACATTATTATTTTGATAATAAAGGGCCATAGGTGTTGGGCACCAGCGTGAGGGTTGGAACCATACAGTCCCACTAGCTTTGCACTGTAAGGCTACTATCCCATTGCTTATCCCTTACCCATCCCACACGCTAATTACCCATCCCAAAAGGTATTCCCTGCCCACCCCACTGCTTATCTTAACCCATCCCACAAGCATTGCAAGGCTTAAAACCATTTTCTAAAAGTTTCCACCCAAGACTTTATTAAAAAAAAAAAAATGAAGCAAGTGTGTGAATGCAAAGAATAAACTTTATTGACAACAAGCTGTAAAAGAAAAATGGACCCAAGTCAAGTGCTCCAAAAATAAACCTCTACAGGTAGGCCAGCTACCCAGTCTCTGGCACTGTTATCTAGGTCATTCGGAGTGTGCCCAGTCTCAGGTGAAGGGTCCAGGTGCTTGTGGAGGTGAGGGGTGGTGCTGGGAGTGCTAGTTCTGAAGCACCACTGGGGTGCCTGGCCCTGAGAGGACAACAGGTGACGGTTTGTTGAGAAAGCTCTCTGACAGCTTGGCCCCTCAGAAACCGTGATGCTTGAGAGCGTCCTTCCTCCATGCCATGGGCGTTTCAGCCCCCAGTTACTGATGACAGATGTACTTGAGGCCGGGCTTGGCTGTGCGGGTGGAGGAGGAGTAGTGTAGTGGGCTGTCTGGTCTGCAGCTGGGTGAGGACTGGAGGGTTGGGCATCGGATTTGTGGGTGGCATCGCTGTCCTGTCGGTATGGCATCATTGGCGTGGCTTGGCATTGGTGGCATCAGTGGAACCGGTGGGGCAACGGTGTCGCCCGATGACTCTGTGCCTGGGCTGGGAAGTGCTGCTGCCTGTGCTGCTTGACCTCCTGGGTCGCCGTAGGCCCTGGTAGGTGAGAGCTTGGGAAAAGCCTTGGAATGGGAGCGGGACATCACCTGGGGTGGAGGGTGGAGGAGCAGAACCTGGACTGGGTGGAAGCAGGTTCCTCTGGTCTGGAGGGTTTTGAAGCAGCTCCGTGATCGGTCCTTCACCACCTGTTACTGGGGATTCCTCCATGTTCTTGAGGGTCTGTTGACATAGGTGAGGAAGGGCTTTGTGGTTGGCAAGGATGAAGGAGTCGGGCGTGCTGACCAGCTGAGAGAAGTGAAGATCTATACATGGTGCGGATGCGTGTCCCTGATCTCCAGCAGGACAGTGTGGCATCTTGGCCCCTCCTGCGTCCGGCTCTCTGCCTTTCTGTGGAGGTGAAGCTGGGGGGGCGTGGATGCGGGCTACGACTGTGCGTGGACTCGATGTCTCCTCTCTCCCACCGCACCAGTTGCGTCCTCCACGTTGCTCCACCACCGCGTGACCACAGCTGTCGAGGGTTTCTCTCCATTGGCTGCTCCACAGAAACCTGCCTGGAGGCAGCGGACTGGACTCTCGGCCGCGAGAGGACTGGCTCTCAGCAGGCTGCCGGAGAGAGAGGGTAGTGAGAAGGGGCTTGCTGCGTGCTCCTCAGTGGCGATCTCACCCTTCCAGGAAAGCCTGCACCTGGCCATGACGTAGGTCTCTCTGTCCATCAGCTTACTGTGGCCTGGGCCAGATTTCTTCAGGTGGCAGCTTCCCGTACTAGGTGCATTATGTTTCCACCAGCCGAGGCAGCACCTCCGAAGTGTAACACCATTACTCTCCGCCCCTCTCTCTCCAAGCAGGGCCTGCTTCCGCTTGGTGTCCCTGTACAGTCCGGTGTCCCCTTCCGCCACAAGATAGTCATTCTCTCTCAGCCACTCCAGCACCTCATCCTCGTGTTCCTCCTCAATGAAATATTGCCTCCTCTCCCGTCCCCGCATACGCCTCTTCCTCCCTTTGCCAGGGACCAGATGGGCCCTCATCAGAGGGGCTCCCAGGTGGGTAGGGCTGCTCCTCCACACTACCAGCAGCAGCAGCACCAGCCAGGATCATCATCATCATTCATCATCATCATCACCAGCAGGGATCATAATCAGCATTATCATCAGCAAGCAGCAGCAGCAGTAAGCAGGATCATCATCATCATCAGCCAGCAGCAGCAGCAGCAGCAGGATTCAGCAGGACCAGGGACAACAGCAGCCAAGATAGTAATCACCAGGAGCCCACAGCAGAACCAGCACCAAGGCAGCACGCAGCAACCAGCAGTACGAACAGGAATGCAGCAAGACCAGGAGCATGGAGCAGTACCGAGTTTCAGTTACGAGCAAGTCCAAGGAGCACGAGCAGGATGAGCAGGACCAGCAGACCAGGAGCCAGCTTCAAGCAGAGTATGCAGCAGGCCAGAGAGCACCACCGCCAGGAGCAGCTTTCAGCAGGAGTACGGCAGCAGAAGCACCCACTGCAGGAGCAGCTTCAGCAAGAAGCTCCAGCACCAGAAGAGCGAGCCGAGCAGCAGAATCCCCAAGCAGAAAGCAGATTCAGGGACAGGTCGGGCGTGAGGGTGGCCCTGTCCCTCATTGCCAGCGTGATGGCGCAGGTTGCGGAGACTTTCGCTTTCTTCCCATAGGTTGTGGGTTGTGGTGCAGGGAGGCTGGCAGCGGCAGCTGGCAGAGCCACCAAGGCTTGCAGGGAAGCCTTGCAGGAGGCTGGCACAAGGCTGTCAGGAAAGCCTGGCACCAAGGCTGGCAGGAAGCCTGGCAGGAGGCTGGCAGGAAGCCTGGCAGGAAGGCAGGCATGCAGGCAGGCCACAAAGGCTGCAAGCAGGCAGGCACCAAGGTTGGCAGGCAGACTGCTGCTGGCAGGGAGGCTGGAAGGCAGTCTGGCAGCAAGGCTGGCAGGCAGGCAGAGCAAGGCTGGCAGGAGGCTGGCCAGGCAGGCTTGGAGGCAGGCTGGCAGAAGGCTGGAAGCAAGGCTTGCAGGCAGGCATGCAGGCCATGCAGGCAGGGCCAGGCAAGGAGGACTCGATGTATCCTTGCAGCAGGTCTTCCTCCCGAATGCTGGCCACGGCGAGCTGCATTCCCTTTATATCTGGGGGGCTTGCGCCAATGCATCCCCCCCGCAATGTGCAATTTAAGGCCAGGCAATCTGTTAGGCTTCTGCTGTGCATCCGCTAGGCTTCCGCTGTGCATCCGCTTCATCCGCCTGTGCATCCGTTCTGTATCCGCTGTGTCCGTTCCACTGTCTGACTTTTGTAGGCCCCGGAAGCCCTGCGGAATGTGTCATCCGCTCCCATCCGCTTCCATCCACTAGGTTCCGGTTCGCATCCACCTTTCATCCGCCCTGCATCCTACCCCGTGGTCCGTGTTATTGCTCCGGTTATGCAAATTTTTTGCCCCTTCTGAGAGCGGATAACAACGGATGGAACATTTTGCTCATCCGTTGTGTGCGTTTTGCATCCATTGGGCAGTGTGAGAGGGCCTTTAGCTACGGTGTGGTTTATTTGGTTTTGGCTGAAAGGTTTGTTCAGTGTGGTTTATAATTTAGTTCAGTGTATGAACCCAGCTATTCATCTTTTATTCTAAGACAAAGCAAACTACATCTTGGAACACTTTATACATTTACTCACTGTTTAATGTTAGATACTGCAATGCTTTTCTTTAACATTCAAGCACATGCATAATTGAAAGCCTGCCGAAGCACTTCTCCAGATCAACTTATGACTAGTGTAATTAATGCAGAATTACTCTGGCTTGTTTTATCAAGCTTCTCCCCTTCCCTGGATTAAAGAATCTTTCTGTAACAATCCTCTCCCTCCTTACACACACACTTTGCTAGACATTCTCAAACCCAGGGACTTCTCATACCCAGTCTGTTTGCTTTGTCTGTCTTCAGATTTCTGGATCCTCAGCAGGTCAAACTCGGGTTGTTTTCTTAAGTGTAGGAACTGTCATCATGCAATGTGGATTGAATGAAAAGTGATGCTTCTGCTTCCATAATTTAAATTTAAGTAGGGATATACTTAAATTAAATAGTAAAATAGTCCTTGAATACTTTTGTTATCTATATTTTTTGCTATACATAATCACTATTCATCATATAAATTCTTCTAATGATGGCCAGCCTTCTTAAATCCACCATGAAAGGAGGCTACACTTTTTTCAACCAGGTCCTGATAATCTTTTGCACTTCTGTATTTCAGCCATAATACCCAGTAATATACTTCTTACACAGTAGCATTTGACCTTCTTTTGCCTTAGAAGATCAGTAAGGACTGATTTTTTTTAAAGTAGTTTGCTTTTATTATGAGTTTTAATTTGCTATTTTTTTATTGGTAGTTTATTTTCTCTTCTTTTTTTCCTCCCTAAAGAATTGCTGTAATTGTGTACTTGCTACTATTACATTTTGCAGCCTCACTTCCGGTCTGTAGCCCGACTGACATTTTTACAACATTAATAATGTTGGCCTTGTTTAATTGGGAATATGGTAAGTGGAAAATAGTAGTCACTGCCCAAAGAAAATGGAACATCCTGAAAGAATTTTCTGCAACATTACCTTCTTTTTTTTAGGAGGCAGGAAAAAAGTATAATCTCCCAAAAAAATTTCAGGAAAAAAAATGGTTTTTGAGAATTTCCACTTAATGGTCCCAGTAATGATAGTGTGGTCTTATCCATGTTATTTAAATGGAGTTTATTCCTGTATGGTTGCAATAATCTTCTCTGTTTTGAGTCTTATCTCATGACATTCTTTTCAGTCTTCTTTCTTTTTTATTTATCAGCTAAGAAAATAGTTCCTGAACAATCTGGACTTTTTTGTTAGAATGTGTATCTATTATTTCCCCCCTTCTCTTTTTAAAGAATTGATGCAGAAGAAAACTGTTCAGAGTTCATAGCCACATCATTGTTGAATTATTTCAATTGAACATTAGAGAGGAGCAATGCAATTTAAATCATCTTAGCATAATGCAATGGCTTCTTTCATTAAAGGATTCTATAAAATTCTGCATTTTGTCCTCCTCCTGTGAACGTTCTTTCTATTTAAATGCAGGTAGATTATTTCCTACAATGATAGCTATCATCTTTCCATTATTTTACTGACAATGAGTTTACTTGGGATTTTTTTTTTCAAATTAAAAAAAAACCTGTGATTTCACTAAATAAAATAACAAAATAGATTGTAGAACTATCTATGGATCCACATAATCTTTTGTCAAATTAAAAATGAATTGTATGTATTAAAAAGGTATTGGCTGATATATATATTTCGGTAATAAAATCTTGCATATGAGGTGTGACAACAGCCATCCATGTTCCACATACTGAGTGGCCATGTGAATCATAATGTTTACATCTGCAGAACTTGGACCATTTCTTGCCAGATTGCATAAAGGAGTGAAGGCATTTCTTGACTTCATTTGTATGTGAGTTCAAACATCATCTTAGTATCTTCACATGGAATTTGTTATAAAATATGAAGAACCGGATGAAAGATGATTTTGACCATATTTGTATAGTTGACAGCCACATTATTGACAATCTATGCCTTTTCATGTTCATATTATATGAATTTAATAAATAATGTAGTCTACATTTCTATTAACCTTCCAAATTACAAGAATATTATTTAATTATTACTGATTTATTTTTACTGGCTTTCCAAGAATCTTTTCAATGCAATTTGAAGCCCATGTTATAGATTTTGTATTTCTCCATATTGGGGGGCCTATGTATATTCTACATATATCACTTTAGAATATTCCCCATCCTTTTTTCTAGTTTTGTCATCTGCAAAGCCCAGAGCCAATATGGAAAAAAGCCTGATGGCTCTCTTACTATAATGTGGATTTTTGTTATACATCACATAGCTTCAGGTCTTCATAATACGAGTTGAGTTAAATTATGCTAAGGCATGAGATTAAAGAACCAAGCACAACAAAATTTATTTCAATTTATTGCCAGCATCCAGATAATGGATAAAGAAGCTTAATTCCACCACTTGCTCCCAGCCATCAAAGCAAGATAATCAAAATTAGTTCTTATTCTGTTTATTAGCCACATGTGTTGATTATAAGTCATGCATTTGCAGTGTATTTGGCTGCAATCTTGTGCATTTTATGAGCTTATACAGTTCACTGAAACCACTACGATTTATATGTGCTTCACAGTGTGTTGTATTTCCTCTTTATTTTATCAATAAACATCTGAATTTTGGCAGAATGTATAAAAGAAAAAATATGCAATATATTTTGATGCTTCAATAAGATTGTTCAGTCCTTTATATATGCTGGATTCTACCAAATGAATATCAAACTGAGTGATTGGCAGAATTATGCTTATGTTTTACACTAATGTGCTGCTACATAATTTAATATTACATGTGTGATGTGCAACATTGTGTTTCAAGCATGCATAAGCAATTCTGTTGTCATTTTTGGCTAGAATTTTTTATTTAAACAAGTATAGTTCGGCCACATTTATGCATCAGTTCATATGCATGGAGAAAAAAAGATGTGCATGAATATTCATACATATTTCTGTATGTGCTTTTCTTAATGTACGTGTTTAAATATTCTGCTGGTGTTTTTTTTTAAGTCTGCACAATTCTTATAAGCAAGAATTATTTTTTCACTGTAATAGTAGCTTGTTTGTTCTAAAACAAGTGCATGTGTGTTTTTTTAGGTTTTTTTTTTAATGAAGGATTTGCATTGCAAAATTCTGAAACTGCTATTAACATAAATCAAAACAGCCTGCTTATTAATATAGCCAAGATTTTTGTTCCATTTGGACAATAAGGTACGCGAGACCGGTATTCCAACAAACAGCTATTTATTTAATAGTATAGTGGCTTGTAGCGGAACATTTGCTGAAGCCATGGCAGCCCTTCTTATAGCAGCTGCTCGTGGCTTGTGGCCAATGATAGCTCTTTAAGAATTCCCCCCGTCAGGCGGGC
>BHFT01056223.1:5798-42089 GCA_004320025.1 Laticauda laticaudata
TTTTTTTTTTTTTTTTTACACATGGAAGCAGAGATAACACGCAAGCAAGTATTTTCCAATTCTGGAAAGCTTTCAGGAGCCACAGATGACCCAGGGACTATTTATCCAGTTAGCATTGGTAGAAGTTTCTAGAAATGACAAGGAAGTGCTCAGTAGTGGTATTCAAATCTTTTTACTACCTGTTCTGTGGCCATGGCTTGGTGGACGTGGCAGGGGAAGATACTGCAAAATCTCCATTCCCTCCCCACCCCACTAGCCTGCTTTCCAGCTCCGTTCTCCTGTGCAGGGCAACCAAAGGAGACCCAGCCGATCAGCTAGGACTCAGGAGGCACATAATAGATGGGGGTGGGGCCAGTCAGAGGTGGGATTTGCTGGTTCCCCGAACTCCTCAAAATTTCCGCTACCAGTTCTCAAGAACCGGTCAGAACCGGCTGAATACCACCTCTGGAAGTGCTGGAAAACTCCGAATCTGCTCTATTTCTGTATGTTGCACAGGAGAATCAGGAGAAAACCCAGGCAAATTTAGTCCCGTTGATTGCTCTCTGGCCTTTATCCCCCCAGATCTTCCCAGGATCCCTTTTGCTTCTTCTCTTTTGAAATGAATTTTCCCCATCTTTCTTTCTTTCGAAACCAACTTTTAAGACTGGACCAATATTTACTAGCAAGGGCAGGAACCCAAGAGATACCTCTGAGCATCAAGATCTCTCCATAACAATATCTGAAGAATGCCACCAGGGAGGGACCAGACTAGCTTCCTATTTTGCAACTGGTGCCTTGAGATGAGAAACTGAGTCTGGCAAAACCCATAATAAATACAGGCAGGCCTTGAATTTCAATCCTTCTTTTAGCGACTGTTCCAAGTTTTACCAAAAAAAAAAAAAAAAAAGCAAAAGTCGCAAAAGGAACCCTGCAATCATTGTAAATATGAGTTAGTTGCCAAGCGCCTGAATTTTGATCCTGTGACCAGGCGAATGCTGCGACGGTCGTTAAGTGTGAAAAATGGTCATAAGTCGCTTTGTAATTTCAAATGGCCATCAAAGATGGCATGCAGAGGAGGGTAGCTAGATATGTGGGTGTAAACATGGTTTACAATAATGGAGGCCAGAGTTTTGGTTGCTAACCAAACCATTTCACTGGGATGGTATAAGGCTGCTACCTTGGTCAGGTGGCTGGACTAGAAGATCTCTGAGGTCCCTTCCAACTTAGCCTTCTATGATTCTATGACTAGATGAAAGGTTGTAAGATGAGGATTACCTTTAATCATAACCGCTTCCAGATGAGAATTTATTGTGGGATAATCGTGGCATACTCACTGATAGCCTGATAGAAGAGCAACCAGGATGATGAGGGGACTGGGGGTTGAGACATACAATGGATGGTTGTAGGAAGTGGGCCTGGCTAGTCTAGGGAAGAGAAGGACCAGGGGAGACAGGAGAGCAGGGTTCAAATATCTGAGGGCCTGCCCCAGAGAGGAGGAAGGGGGGTCAAGCTATTTTCCAAGGCACCCAAAGGCCAGATAAGGAATAATGGATGGAAACTGACCAAGGAAACACTCAACCTGGAAATAAGGAGAAAATTTCCTGACCATGAGAACAATCAATCAATGGAACAGAGGTTGTGTTCAGAAGTTGTGGGAGCTTCATTACTTGAGATTTTCAAGAAGAGATTGGACTGCCTCTGTCAGAAATGATGTAGGGTCACCTGCTTGGGCAGGGGGTTGGACTAGATGACCTGCAAGGTCCCTTCCAACTCTGTTATTCTATGTTCAATGGAATGACTTGCCTTTGGAAGTTGTGGGAGCTTCATTACTGGAGGCTTTCAAGAAGAGACTGGACTGCCATCTGTCAGAAATGGTGTAGGGTCTCCTGCTTGGGTGGAGGGTTGGACTAGATTACCTACAAGGTCCCTTCCAACAGGGGTTCCTTCAACATCGTATGGAAATTCCAGATTTTGTACTCTGGTTTGCCAGAGAAAGCCCAATGACATCCAGAGAGGGAGAGAAGCCCTGCATTCTCCATAGGTGTAAAAAAAACCACTCTTTTTCTTCTGTCTTTTTTTTAAGGGGAATTGTTTTAATAATAACGGAATAACAGAAATGGAAGGGACTTTGGAGGTCTTCTAGTCCATCCCCCTGCTCAAGCCGAATAACAGAATAACTTCAAGTAGAGCGAACAAGTACACCTATGTTCTAGCTGTGGCCGTTTCAGGTTTTTAGCCTGCCAAGAGTTTTGGGTAGGGTCATCCCATTTTGGAAAAAAAGAATTAATGGAAGCAAGCAAGAATAAGCTAAAAATGAAATGTTTACTTGTTTCAGCACGTCACGAGTTGCATGTTTGTTGCATTAACAAAGTCCATTGGACGCAGTGATGGTTAAGTCTCTTTTTTGCGAGCTCACTTTCCGTTTATGTTCTGCTTGGAGCAATATTGATTTGCCCGGGGAAGGAAACTAACTGCACATAAATCAGAGCTGAGTAAACATTCAGCCTAACCTTTACATCAGCTGCTGCTTCAATTGTCCAGTTCTTTGTTTGTTAACTTAAGCTTTCCAGGAGGAATTTAAAATGACCCTTTTAAGAAAAATATAGTACAGTGTTGTGACTGACTGTGTTGGAATGTTAAACTTGTTTTACACAAGTTGTATGCCAAGGAGGAAGCGGAATATTTAAAGGTACTAAATGTCTCCTCGGTTTATGAGTCACCCAACAATTTTCTGAGAAAAGTCAGAAATGAATAGTGGATACAGATTTCCAAGACCACTTAGGACAGAGGTCTAGTGTTGAAAGCACTGAGCTAGAAGCTAGGTGAGTCCCACCTTAGACATGGAAGTCAACTGGGTGACTCTGGGCCAATCACCAGGAAACGATGAATTCTAGCCCCATCTTTGTCACAAGAGCTAGCTGTGCAACTTTGAGCCGGATCTCTCTCCACCCAATGACCTCACAGAGTAGTTGTTGTGGGGGAAATAGGAGGAGGAAGGAGCAGTGTGTGTGTTCACTGTTTCGGAATTATTTATAAAAATTATAAAGGCAGTAAATAAATAAAAATATAGGTAACAGAAGGAGGTTTATCAATAGACAGGGAAGCTGCATAGAGGCTAGGGAGAGCACCAGGAAGGGCTGGTGAATTGAAGCAAAGGCAGAAGTTAGGATAACACAGTTGGAAGGGACCTTGGAGGTCTTCTAGTCCAACCCCCTGCTTAGGTAGGAAACCCTATCCCATTTCAGAGAAATGGTTGTCCAATCTCTTCTTAAAAACTTCCCATGTTGGAGAATTCACAACTTGTAATTGGAGGTAATTTCTCCTTACTTTCGGGTTGCTTTTCTCCTTGCTTAATTTCCATCCGTTGCTTCTTATCCTGCCTTCTGGTGCTTTGGAGCAGGGGTCTCCAACCTTGGCAACGTTAAGAGTTGTGGACTTCAACTCCCAGAAAAGCTGGCTGAGGAACTCTGGGAGTTGAAGTCCACAACTCTTAACGTTGCCTAAGGTTGGAGACCCTGTTTGGAGAATAGCTTTGACTCCCTCTTCTTTGGGGCAGCCTTCAAAAATATTGGAAGACCCAACGTGTCATGTCACTCACCTAGTTCTCTTTTCATCAAACTCGGACATACCCAATTCCTTGCAACGGTTTGCCATGTGGGTTGTAACCTCAGTCCGCCTATCATCTTTCTTGCCCTTCTTTGCAGTCTTTCTAGACGAGACCTTAAGGTTACCTTTTGTGTCTGCATTTTCACATCTGTGGCTTGTTCCATTTCCATCCATGTTCCCATCCCCTCTGCTCCAACTGTTGTTGAGCCAAGATGCCATCTGCTTCAAAATTGATTGCACCACTGGGTAAACGTAAGCTTAACAATCTTAAAAGACGCCAAAGGTGAATTTTTTTTTTTTCCCCAAGAAGTCATCTGGACTTTCTGGTTTTGTTTTTGTTTTTTCTTTGAAGCTGTTTTGCTCCTCCTCCAAGAAGCCTTCTCCAGCTCTAGGAAAACAAAAAAAAAAGCAGAAAGTCCATTAGTTGCCTGCTTTGAAAAAAGCACGCTTTGGGAGAACATAACCTGGATGAGTGGAAGAAGCATCTCTGATAAATCCAAAGACAGCCAGTTGGAACAAGCTGGTGTATCTATTAGCGGTTTCTTTCCATCCTCCTCCAGCGCATCTAGCAGCTTCTAAGGCGCAAGGGATATAAAGGTGGAAGGCTGCCAAGGACCAATGGTTTTGTGGGAACAGGCTGTGGAAACGCACAGTTCCCCCGGAGACCAAAGGCCAGCTCAGGGCTGGCGCTCGCCTCCCAGCTTGGTGGCACATTCTCCCGGCGTTTTTTTTGTTGCGCCCTAGTCTGCAAGCAAGCTAGCTTGGAAGAAAAGTGGGGTGTTGGTCCCATCACCTTCAAAACACTAAGCTATTTTTCTATGTCTGCCGCTAATTAGAATTTTTCTCATTTCGAAGTAAATTTCTGAATCACTGACCACTTCACTGTTTGTTGTTTTGTGTGTGTGTGTGTTTTCTTGCTGCTCTTAAGCAATAACCAAGGGGAGGCACTTTGCACCTAAATTCCAAAAGAAGAAACAGTTATAAAGCTGGCAGGGGTTGCGAAGGTCTTTCGATCATTACATCAAGAATAGAGTTGGAAGGGACGCTTGGAGGTCTTGTAGTTCCAACCCACTGCTCAGGCAGGAGACTTTATACATCGGGGTCGCCACCCTTTGGACTCAGGGAGCACCAAACTCATAATTTTAACATCCCAGGGAACACTAAATCAGTTCTGTGGGCGTGGGCCAATTTGTGGGTGTGGTTTGGTAGTCATGTGACTGGCTTGAGCATGGCTTGTATGTAAATAGTATAAATTATTTATACAAATATTGAAATTTTTTATGCACAAAAAGGAGCAACTTTACCACAAAAACCAGGCAAAGCAGCGCAGGTAGATTGAGTTGCTCACATAATCACAGGATTCATTCAGAGATCTATCTATCTGCCATAAGGCTAAGCTGCAGTCTGCTCAAATTTGCTTGTCATGAAGTCCCTGCAGCTGAATTTGCCTTGCAAGCAATAACCTTCAACTCTTAAGGGGGTTTTGGCTGTGCTGAGCCGAAGATCTAAAGACTAGCTAGAAAAGCAGAAATCCAACCATTTGCCTGCTTCCTAGCTAATCTAAATCTTCCAGAACAGCAGAACAGATGATGGTTGGAAAAAAAATAGAAATTTAGGCAGGCAAGTTTGCCAGGTAAGGAGTGAGTGGGCGCGAGGGTTCCACGCGCCATGTGGGCAGCACAGCCTTGTGTTTCTGCGCAGCTGGAGTAATTGCTTTGTGGGGATTCTCTTGGGGGTGAGATTTCTCTGTTTGGCCACCAAAATTTCTCAATGGCCCACCAGTTGGTGATGCTCCTTTATACCAACTTCAGACAAATGGCTGTCCATTTCTTCTTAAAAGCCTCCAGTGATAGAGCATCTACAACTTCTGGAGGCAAGTTGTTCCAGCTGGTTCATTGTTCTTACTCTTAGGAAGTTTCTCATAGAATAGAATAAATGAGAACTGAAATAGAATTTAGAATAAGAATTATTAGAATGAGAATTATTAGAATGAGAATTATTAGACATTAAAAATTATTATTAGAGATTTAAAATTATTATTAGAAATTAAAAGAGTTGGAAGGGACGATTGGAGGTCTTCTAGTCTAACCCCCTGCTGAAGACAAAGGAGACCTAAACCAGCAAACTGTATTAACCCAGGGTGCTTCTTCTGCCTTGTTTGTCTTCCATCTGATGTTTTCTGTTGTCTTTGCGTCTTCTGCTAAGAGAAAGATTCCAGTGGAAGAAAGCTGTCCTGGACCATAGAAGCCAAAACAGGTTCCACCTGCTTCCCCCATGAGGACAAAATGTCTTGTATTGTGTTCATATATATTATATATATATATAATAATATATCCATATTATATATATTATCTATATTATTATAGTATAGTATTCGTAATATGTATATGTATATGTATATGATATATCATAGTTTTGTATTATGTATATGTATATATCATGTATATATTAGTATACATGTATAATATATACATTAACATGTATACATATATACTATTATATACATATATACATATATAATAATCTATATACATATATACATATATACTATACATATTACATATTGTTTTTGTCAGCTTTCCGCAGTACTGTACATGGTGCTTTTAGCTTCCTTTGGGTAATTATCCATGTCATTGTAGTGCTTTTAAAGTTGTAGGCAACCGTTCAAGCAGAATCTCATCTGCCATCAATCAAGGCTTCTGTATTGAGTTTGTGTCAATAAACTCAAATGCTCAAACTCCATACAGAAGCCTGATGATGGCAGATGAGATTCTAGCTGAAACGTGCAAACTTTAACAGAACTACAATGACTACAATTTAACAGAACTACAATGACGTGGGATAATACCCGAAGAAGCTAAACAGCACAAATGTATTAGTACCCGGCAGAGTCCTAAAAAAAAACAAAAAACAAAACAAAACATATATGTATGTTAAGTATGATATGTATGTATGTATGTTATGTAAATGTATAAATGTTCACATTCCTCTCCTCTCCCCTCCCCTTGGAACCCCGAGTTCCCTCTCTAGGAGGGTTGGGTTGGGTTGGAGTGTTCCTCTCCTGGGAAGCCCCGTAGAGACGCTTATCTCCAGATGTCAGGCTAAAAGTATGCTGAGAATCTGGACATGGCTCCACCTCGGGCTGCAGAGGCAGGGAAGGACTGCTCGCTGGTCAATTTTGGTCTTGTTTATCGCGACCGCTTGCCAGGAATTTGCATCCTCATGGACAAGAGTTTCCCCTTGTTTTCTTGGCAAGAGGCATGTCAACTCTGGTATTCAAGAGCAGCCACCTCCGTCAAGCAGGCCAGTGGTGCGTTTCAAATATTTTTACCACCGGATTGATGGGCATAGCTTGGTGGGCACGCTTTGTGTGCGCGCGTGCACAATTTGCACGCACGCACACGTCAAACGTGCACTTTGCGCAGATGCAGAGGCTTTCCGACTCGCCTCCTGCAATCTTGTACTCTCCCGGTTGCTTCAGCAGCTGCCGTGCATGGCAATCGGATGTCCCGCGCAAAGCAGTTGCATTACTAAAGCAGGGGATGAAAGTGAGCATGGGAGCCCCCAGCTTAGTATGGGGTGGGCCCAACAGCACAGCATCGTGCAAGTGCAATTTACGACCTGCTGAGCTGCCCAGACAGCTGTGCAGCTCTGCGTGCAAGTGCACAGCGCTTGGAAAAGCCCTTTTTTCCTGCTTTTTTAACCGCAGCTGTGTCGTGCAAAGCAGCTGCGGTTGAAAAAGCAGGAAATAAAGGTCAGGTAAGAGCCCGGGTGGGCAGGTGGGCCAAAAGAAGCAGCAGACATAGAACCGGTTCTATGTCTGCTGTTCTTCAGAGCGACAGGTTCTACAGAGGTGGATAGAACTGGTAGAATCCCAACCCTGTACTGAGGGCTCCTGACTGGTGCAATATCATTTTTTTAAATTAAAATGCCATGCCCACCAAGCCACAGAGCCAGTAGTAAAAAAAAATTGAATCCCACCACTATCTCCAACCTTGGCAACTTTAATACTTATGGACTTCAACTCCCAGAATTCCTCAGCCAGCGAAGCTGGGAGTTGAAGTCCACAAGCCTTAAAGGTGCCAAGGTTGGAGACCCCCGCTCCATGGGAAAATGCAGGCCTGGTGCTCTGCCAACTTCGTGCCAGGAGAATGTCTCTCACATGCCAAAAGCAGAGGAGGAGGAGGTTGTTCTCAGGGCAAGACGCCTGGTGCATCGCTGCAAAGCTAGTAACTAGGAAACTAGGAGTGTGGGTGGGGCTTGGTCCCATGCTCAGGGCTTGGCTAAATAAAACTAACTAAATAAATAAAGGGGCGTCTAGCCTGCCTCCCTAATACCTGATTCCGCACTTTTATTAACTTCCAAAAAAATTATACACTTTTTTTTAAAAGAATGGGCAGCAGCCCCACCAAAGGTGGTCAAATCGAGGGAATCAGGGAAGTGGTTTGGTCTAAGTGATAAAACATCAGGGTGAGAAACTAGGAGGCTGTGAGTTCTAGTCCCACCTTAGGCATGAAAGTCAGTTGCATAATTGCGGGCCAATCACCAGGAGACGGTGAGTTCTAGTTCTGCGTTGGGCATGAAAGCCAGTTGGGCAAGTCACACACTCTCAGCCCAATCCAAGCTTCCAGGTTGTTGTGAGAAAAATAGGAGGAAGGAGTATTTCGTGCATTCGTCACCTTGAGTTACTTATGATAAAGGTGGAATAGCTTGCCCTGAATTTGACTTGGTAAAAATCTCTCTGTGTGTCTCTGTCTGTGTCTGTCTGTCTCTCTCTCTTGTTCTCTTTCTCTCCCTCTCTGTCTCTCTGTGTCTGTCTCTTTCTCTGTCTCTTTCTTCCTCTCTCTCTCTCCCTCCCTCTCCCTCTCTATCTCTTGCACTCTTCCCCTCTCTCTCTCTCTCTGTCTCTCTTTTCCTCTCTCGCTCTTTCTTTTAACTCACTGGTATTTTTACTGTACAATTTCACTGAGCTGCACCCTCTGTGGTCTGTAGAACAGGATGAATTCCTCCCTCCTCACCTCCCCACGTATTCATCCCCCACTATGGATTACAAATATTATTGTCTACCAAGGGAGCATGAAAGGCCTGCCACAGGTTTGCCAGCCTGGGCCTGCCTGCCAACCGCCCTATTTATTGGCCCCTTCACCTGTACGGTTAGGGACCCGGGCATGGGCTTCCTAAGAACAAGAACAAATCCCTTTTTACGAGTCGAAACATGCCAGATCCACCTCTTGCCCGCCCATTCCCCTGAAGCCTTGCTGTTTGTCAAAGATATTTGGATCCTTGCATGCACAGAAAACCTCCCCGTACTCCTCAAAATGNTTGGATCCTTGCATGCACAGAAAACCTTCCCGTACTCCTCAAAATGCCATTTGAGGACACGCTATCAGCATGTTAACAGCCGTATGTTCAGCCCAAATTCAACAGGTAAAGCCTGAGAGATGCAGAGATGCTCCAGATGGGAGCCTTCCTTTTCTGTTAGGTTGGTGCTCACCCATCCTCCGCTTCTGGGGACTTGCAGGCTGGTGTCCAAACAATTTTTGTATATATTTTGTTGATGGCAAAGGACGGCCTCGCTTTTTTCCCCCCTGCTAAGTTTTCNATATTTTGTTGTTGGCAAAGGACGGCCTCGCTTTTTTCCCCCCTGCTAAGTTTTCTATTTGCAAAGGAATTCATCACCGGGCATCTCTCCTGAACGAGGTGAGATCTGTTTCACCTTTTGTTCACGTCCATTAATCTTCTGTCTTTCCCACCCTTGTTCTGGTTATCACCTGAACGCACCCTGCACCCTGGAACCTGACTTGCTTAGCTTATTGGGCATCAAGTGTGTCCTTCCCAAATCAAACAGGAAATCTAGAATTTCAAAATAGATCCATCAGTTGAGAGAACAGGCCCATACAGGAAAAATAAACAGCACCCCAACAATGCTGCTTGATCAAGACAAATAAATTTATAATGCATTAGTCTAGTGGTGAAGGCACCTGGTTAGAAAGCAGAAGACAGGGAGTTCTAGTCCCTCCTTGGGCATAGAAACTGACTGGGTGACTTTGGGCCAATCACCAGGAGACTGGGAGTTCTAGTCCCTCCTTAGGCATGGAAGCTGACTGGGTGACTTTGGGCCAATCACCAGGAGACTGGGAGTTCTAGTCCCTCCTTAGGCATGGAAGCCAGCTGGGTGACTTTGACCCAGTCATTCTTACACAGACTAGTGACATTGTGCACAAATTTCAACAGGGGAGACATCGAAGCACAAATGTCAGCGTTGCAGAAATCAAAAGAAATCTGTCTGGCTGAGCTCAGCCATTTCTTAATAGTTGGCTTTGTCGTTTTTTTTGTTTTAATTTAACCTCTGTCTTTTATAAACCAGCTGTGTCCTATTATAAACTTTTGTAACTGGTTTCAGTCAGTCCTAATGTGCTTGGCAAGTCTCTATTGATAAATTTTTGCACAAAGTTATACACTGTTATGTACAATTACTTTGTGTCCTAGTTTTCTTTTTTCATCCCTCAATATTTTTATCCTGTGGGAAGGATCCAAACCTTTGGGTTTGTTTGTTTTTCTTTAAGACTAAATATTTTTCCTTCCCATCCATGTGGAAGCCTTAAAGGTGGCTGTCAACTTACAAGGGTTCATTTAGTGACCAAAGTTACAACAGCACTGAAAAAAGTGAATTAGGACCCTTTTTCATGCTTATGACATTGTAGCTCATCGTGTGATCAAAATTCAAATTTTGGCAACTGACTTTTATTTACGATGGTTGCAGTGGTCATGCAGGGGTCATGGGATCTCCTTTTGCGATCTTTTGACAAGGGAATTTTACAGGAAAGCCACAACTGCAGTGATTCACTTAGCAACGGTGGCAAAGAAGGTCGTAACATGGGGCAAAACTCACTCAACAACTGTTTCACTCAGGAATGTTGTGCTCCTTTGTGGTCATAAGTCAAGGACTATCTGTATTTGCCCCTCCTCCTCTTCCTATTATACGAGTGAGGAAAAAGTAAAAAAAAAAAAACCCACATTTTCCNTATACGAGTGAAGAAAAAGTAAAAAAAAAAAACCCACATTTTCCAGCATACAATTACTTTCCAGCTATCCTTCCTCGGTTTCCCCCAGGCCAAATCTTCCTGCTTCGTGCAGCTTGGAACTGTCTGGAGTCCAAAACCTTTCTGCCCCCAGAGGACTGGCATTGGGAGTGGGTCAGGGCCCCCCCACCGCAGTGTGAACTCTTGGGAGGGCTGACCACAATGCGAATTCTGCAGCCAAACAAAGTTTCCTTTGGAACCTTGCCATTGTGCAAGGAATGTTAAAACAATAAATATCTTTGCACTCTTGCTTACCTAGAGATTTGCGCATGTTAAAAAATCCTGCCATTTTTAAAAGTCGAAAGGAAACGCCACGACTGACGACAAAGCCTGAGTGGTCTGTGCTCTCCCGTTTCCTGCAGCAGAGGCTCCTGTATCCAGAAATGTTGATTTGCTAAAAGAGCAGCTCCAGACTCCCTTCTTAGAAACTCTGATTTTCATCCTTAGGCTCCCCTTTCCTCCCCTCGGAGTTCCAACAGCATGAGTCAGCTTGGATTTTATCTTTTGAGGAGTGAGGAGAGAACAACAACACACTGCATACACACCCAGAGTGTGCAACCTCTCAATCAATCAATCAGAATAGAGCTGGAAGGGACCTTGAAGGTCTTCTAATCCATCCCTCTGCTCAAGCAGGAGACCTTATACAATTGGAGACAAGTGGCTGTCCAGTCTCCTCTTAAAAACCTCCAGGGATGGAGCACCTACAATTTCTCAGGGCAAGTTTTTCCCCTGGTTAATTGTCCTCACTATGAGGAAGTTTCTCCTTAATTCAAGGTTGCTTCTCTCCTTGATCAGTTTCCATCTGTTGTTTCTGTCCTGCCTTTCTGGTGCTTTGGAAAATAGCTTTGACCCCCTCTTCTTTGTGGCAGCCCCTCAAACACTGAAATTATTATCTAGTATACTGTTATCATGTGCCCTCTAGTCCTACTTTTCTCCAGACTAGCCAAACCCAAATCCTGCCACCGTTCCTCATATGTTTTAGTCTCCAGGCCTTTAATCATCCTGGTTGCTCTTCTCTGCCCTTTTTCCAAAGTCTCAGCATCTATTTTGTTACTTGGTGACCAAACCTGGTTGCAAATATTCCAGATCTGGCCTTACTAAAGATGTATAAAGTTTAAAAAGACTTTATAAAAACGTATAAAGTCACTTTTTTTCTCCTTCACTCCAGGCTGCTTCTCTCCTTGATTAGTTTCCATCCATGGTTTTTTGTCCTGCTTTCTTTGGTGCTTTATAGAGAATAATTTGACCCCTTCTTCTTTGTGGCAGCCCCCTCAAACACTGGAACACCCCCTACTCCTTCTTTTCTCTAGACTGGCCATACTCTTCTTAAAAACCTCCAGTGTTGGAGCACCAACGACTTCTGGTGGCAAGCTGTTCCCCTGGTTCATTGTCCTCCCTATTAGGAAGTTTCTCCTCAATTCCAGGTTGCTTCTCTCCTTGATTAGTTTCCATCTGTTGCTTCTTGTCCGGCCTTCTCATGCTTTGGAGGATAATTTGACCGTCTCATCTTTGTGTCAGCCCCTCAAACACTGGAATACTGTTATCTTATCACCTCCCTAGTCCTTTTCTCTAGACTGGCCATACTCTTCTTAAAAAGTGCTGGAACACCCACAATTTCTAGAATCAAAGTTTCTTCTTCATTCCAGAGATCTCAATCTTGCGAGGGGAAGAATCCAGGTTCTTCCAGCTGAAGCCAAACACATGCCAATGATTTACGGGACCTTTCTCAACCTCGGCTTCCCTTCCAGGCTCGAGAATCCTTTTGGTGGACTGAGATAAGGCTGCTGCCCAGCCAACCCCTTCCACCACCCCCCCCAGCCTCTTATTTAGATCTCCATCTTTATGAGTTTTTCTTTAATCGGTCAGAACAATGAGGCCCCTGGCTCAAACTTTCCTCTGGAAGGAGTTGGCTTCCTTTTTTGGTGCTGTGAAGCAGGCCCTCTGAACTTCAGCTGCCAAGAGGCAGGCAAGGCTGGTGGCTCGGCTCCAGCAGTGGAGGGAGGGAAGGAGCCCAGTCCCATCCATGGAAAATCTGCTTCATGGGGCAGGAAGGGGGTATCCAGGTTGGTGTGAGGGGAAGGAACTGTACCAGAACACGTCTTGCTGGATGTTTCCTCCCCCCCCACACACACACACTTTTGCTCTGTCTAAAAAAANGGGGAAGGAACTGTACCAGAACACGTCTTGCTGGATGTTTCCTCCCCCCCCCACACACACACACTTTTGCTCTGTCTAAAAAAAAGTTGGCTCTGGGTTTTTTAAAACAGATGCCGCAGAGGCCAGTGGAGGAATGTGTGTGTGGGCTCCATCAAGTTGAGCTAACATCTTGATTCCTCTTTTGCTCGTGGCTGGTTAACTCTTCAGGCTCACCTGAGTGGTGCAAAGGGAGGGGAGGTGGAGCCCAGAGAGGGAAGGATATACAACAGGGGTCCCCAAACTTGGCAACTTTAAGACTTGTGGACTTCAATCTACACATACACAACAATACATTAACCGCATGGCATCAATATATCATATATTTTAGTATAGCATAGCATATTGAAATAAAAAAAAAGTGGGGGAAAAAAAAGATTTGTGGACTTCAGCTCCCAGAATCCCCCAGCCAGGCTGCTTTGAGGGGGGGGCCTTCAACTAAAATTCCCCAGCCAGCCTGCTTTAAGAAGCGTGCACTTCAACTCCCAGAGTTCTCCAGCTAGCTTGAAGACTATCAACAATTCATTGCCCTCCTCTTCCTCCTCATCCTCCTCCTCCTCCTCTCTCCAAATCTCTTTCCCTTCTAGACTGAAGATGTTGCCCAGTTGGGTAATAAAACATCTGCAAGAAAACCACCAAGCTCAGGGAGCATCAAAGAGCCCACTGATGGCTATAACCTGGGACAAATCAACAAGCTTTTTAGATCAGGGGTCTCCAACCTTGGCAACTTTTAAGATCTATGGACTTCAACTCCCAGAAAGCTGGCTGGAGAATTCTGGGAGTTGAAGTCCACAAGTCTTAAAATTGCCAAGTTTGGAGACTTCTGGTATATGACATCCCCTATCTCCAATCTACCCCACAGTCCTTTCCACATTTCCAAGAAGGCTTCGCACACCCTTTTCTCTCTTTTTGTTTTTCATTTTTTTATTTGTCTTTTTTTCATCTTCTGACCACGCGCCCTGTTTTGGCTCCCAGGTAAATGCAGGAAGGTTTACTAGGCCCAAAAGCTGTGTGCACACACACTCACATTTTTTGCAAACCAGTGGTGGGATTATTTGAAACCCACCTGTCAACTCATAAAACATTCCTATGCCTGTTTTAACAGTTGCCATAAAAAAGGGGGTGGGAGGAAATCTGGAAGAGCAGTTGAAAGCAAAGCACATTCCAACTCTTCTTTTTAAAAGACTGTAACTAAACTACCAGAGTATTTGCCTGTGAATACATTTAATTGGAGAATGTGATTGATGACACCTAGCCTTTGAAGGTACTCAATTGGAGAATCTGATTTATGACACACCCAGAGGGGAGGGGGAAAATGGGGTCACGGGTGACTGTAAATGATGTAGGCCAGAGTTGGCTTCATACAGGGCAGTGCCAGTATGTCACCTCTAATGAATCCTTTGAAGTTTTTTGAAGTTTGGCTCGAGAATCATGATTTAATTAGAGCGATTGCCAGAATCCTGACACCGCCACTGCTTCTGAAGCCTAGTGCTCTACAGCAGAGGCCTCCACCCCTGCCCACTTTATGTCTTACGGACCTGGAATGGGAATTCTGAGAGTTGAAGTCCACAAGTCTCAAAGCCAAGATGGCAGACCTCTCCAATCGAGTGCACAAGGCTTTGGGAGATGGAAAAAAAAGGGGGTGATTAAAAACAAGTTTGTGCTTTGAACGGGTGAAGGAAACGACCCTCTTATTCCACAAGGCTCTTCTTTCCTCCACAGGCTACGACTTCCCGGCCGTGCTCCAGTGGTTTGCCGAGCGTGTGGACCTCATCATCCTGCTCTTTGATGCCCACAAGCTGGAGATCTCGGACGAGTTCTCCGAGGCCATCCGGGCCCTCAAGGGCAACGAGGACAAGATCCGGGTGGTCCTGAACAAGGCCGACATGGTGGAGACACAGCAGCTGATGCGGGTCTACGGCGCCCTGATGTGGTCGCTGGGCAAAGTGTTCAACACCCCCGAAGTGCTGCGTGTCTACATCGGGTCCTTCTGGTCGGAGCCCCTGATGATCTCTGACAACCGACGGCTCTTTGAGCTGGAGGAGCAGGACTTGTTCACGGACATCCAGAACCTGCCCCGGAATTCTGCCCTGAGGAAGCTCAATGACCTGGTCAAGAGAGCCCGATTGGTCAGGGTAAGTGGGCGAGAAGCGGAAGGAAGGAAGGAAAAAGGCAGGAAGAAATCATTAATGGGACCACTGATTGAATCCACCATTGTTAAGCGAATCACTGCAGTGGTTCAATGAATCATATGGATCTTTAAGCGAATCCAGCTTTGCTTGTTGGAAGCCGGCTAGCTCACGCACAGCAGTCACATAAACCCAGGATTGCTGCAACCCTTGTTAAATCCGTGCCGGGTGCCAAGCACCCTAATTTTTGACCTCGAGGATGCTGCCAGGACCAGTAAGTGTGAGGACCCAAGCCACTGTTTTCAGGGCCGTTGTAACTTGGAACGGTCACTAAATGAACAGTTGTAAATTGAGGGAGACCTCTACTCAGTTCTACCGAAACACGGAAAAAGAAAAAGGAAAAAAAAAATCAGCCTTTGGCCCATTAAGGCTTCCATTGTCGTGATGAATCTTCTGCTGAATCTTTCTTGACCACAGGTAGAAGATTTGCATTCCAATGGAACCGGAGGGCAAAACATGTCCTGGGCATTAAGGAAAATTTTTCCTTCAGCATGCAAAAAAATAAAGATGGAGAAAGACGAGGCCGTCCGGCACAGGAGCGGGAAGAAAACAAGGCAATTTGGTTAGGGAGATAAAAAGGAGGATAGCAATAGGCCTTAGACTTATATACTGCTTTTCAATACTTTATAGCCATCTCTAAACGGTTTGCAGGGTCAGCCTCTTGTCCCCAACAATCCTCATTTGACCCACCTCGGAAGGATGGAAGGCTGAGTCCAACTTGAGCTGGTGAGGATCGAACTGCTGGCAGTTGGCAGAGTTATCCTGCAATGCAGAAATCTAACCACCTTGTATCATGAAGGGAAGGGAGGGAGAGAGGAGGGAGGGACGGAGGGAAGGAAGGAAGGAAGGAAGGAAGGAGAAAAGGAAGAGCAATAGTACTTCGTCTTATATACCGCTTTTCAGTGCTTTCCAGACCTCTCTAAATGGTTTACAGAGTCAGCCTCTGGCCCCCAACAATCCGGGTCCTCATTTTATCCACCTTGGAAGGATGGAAGGCTGAGTCAACCTTCAGCCGATCAGGATCGAACTGGCAATTGGGCAGAGTTAGCCTGCCATACTTCATTCTAACCACTGTGTACCATGGAAGGGAAGGAGGAGGGAGGGAGGGAGGAAGGAAGGAAGGAAGGAAGGAAGGAAGGAAGGAGAAAAGGAAGAGCAATAAGACTTATATACTGCTTGACAGCACTTTATAGTCCTCTCTAAGCAATTTACAGAGTCAGCCTCTTGCCCCCAATAATCCAGGTCCTCATTTTACCGACCTTGGAAGGATGGAAGGCTGAGTCAACCTTGAGCTCTTTCAAGATCGAACTCCTGGCAGCGGGCAGTGGGCAACTCCTGCAATGCTGCGTTCTAACCATGGCACCATCACGGCCAGTATAGCAATAGCACTTAGATTTATATACTGCTTGGCCTGAAAGAGGCAACTGCACTCAGACAGAGCTAGACAAGAGATCTTCTTCCTCGGAGAGAAAGTTAGGCTGCCAAAGTCCAACATGTGTCTGTTGTGAAAGAATGGCAGAATGGATATTCTCTGGGCCAAAGGAGAAGACCAGAGGTTGCTTCATCACTGCTGGAAGAGCAAGGCAGTCGATGGAGCAAGGGAACCCCAGTTCTAGCAGCCTTGCTCAAGGGAAGGCTTCCTACCCCAAAAATAAGACCCTGTCTTATATTTTTTTCGCCACCCCAAAAAAAAACAAACCCAGGTCCTATTTTCGGGGGACGTCATCCACTGACTAACCTCACTTGTGCGTGTCACCCCCGGCCTCCTTTTTGCAGCCAGAGGCCTTCAGGAACTTCTTCTTCTGCGGCCAGCAAGGCTTTCCCGAAGGCCTCTGCAGCCAATAACAGAGCTTTGGATCGATCCACGGCTTTCTTATCAGCTCCAGAGGCCTTCAGGAAAGTCTTGCCAGCTTACTGGCTGCAGAAAAAATGGGCTGGCAAAGGCAGGTGTTGCGGTGTGCGAGGCCTGGCTACAACTGTCCACAGGTAAGTAGTAGAGCAGCTCTACATCCTCCCATCCCCACCTTAGCTTAATTTTTACCCGGGCACTCTGGAGTAGGCGGGATATTAATTAGGGCTTATTTTGGGGGTAGGGCTTATATTGGGCACACATGTAAAAAATCAAATTAGGGCTTCCTTTCAGGGTAGGTCGTATTTTGGGGGAAACAGGATAGCAAGGATTCATGGGTGAAGGAAAAAGGGTTCATGCGAGCCCCAAAATCTCACTGTAATGGGACAGGGAAAGAAAAAAGGAGAGAGAGAGAAAGAGAGAGGGAGGGAGGGAGAGAGGAAGAGAGAGAGAGAGGTTTTCAGGGCAATGGGAAGAAATAATGAGAATTGCTCATCTGGGTGCGGCTGCAGAACTGGCTTTCAACCCAACTTGGTGAGGGAATGTCTTTCCTTGCCCTTAATCCCCTGCTGAGCTCGGAGAGATCAGGTGGGATCCTGTCAAGCACCAGGGAAATTAGGAGATCTGGGCAGGTCAACTGAGCATTAAGAATTATTGCAAGCTTAAGCTTTCTGCAAAAATCCAAACTACTAACAACCTGAGCAAATTGGTGGTAGGCAAGAGTCACAGGAATTCAAAATGGGTTGGATTACTTAGAACTCTTGTGGCACGAAGGAACTCGAGACCGATGACGTGTTTAATTCCCCCCCCCCTTCTTGGTCTCAGCCTGGTCATATCCTACAGATTCCTTGCTGAAGATGTTTAACTCAAAGGAAGCCCTCTCTTGCATAGTCCCTTCCAGATGGCATGTCACGCTACAATTCCTGCCGTCTTCTCTTTTGCTGAGGTTGACATGGCCCCTGAACTGTCATACAATGGGGCAACCCCCAGGATAGAGAATGTTGTGCTTAGCAATAGCCACAGCACTTGAGACTTGAACTGCCATTCAGTGCTTTCCAGCCCTCTCTGAGCGGTTTACAGAGTCATCCTCTTGCCCCCAACAATCCTCAGTTGACCAGCCTGAGAAGGAGGGAAGGCTGAGTCAACCTTGAGCTGGTCAGGAGGATCAAACTGCTGGCAGTGAGCAAAGTTAGCCTGCAATTCTGCACTCTAACCACTGCACACCATGGAAGGGAGGGAGGGAGGGAGGGAGAGAAGGAGGAAGGGAGGAAGGAGGGAAAGAAGGGAGGGAGGGAGGGAGAGAAGGAGGAAGGAAGGAAGGAAGGAAGGAGGGAAAGGAGGGAGGGAGGAAGGGAGAAAAGGAAGAGCAATAAGCACTCAAGACTTATATACCACTTCACAGTGCTTTTACAGCCCTCTCTAAGCGATTTACAGCAATTTGGGTTCTCCTTTTACTGACCTTGGAAGGATGGAAAGCTGAGTCAATCATGAGCCAGTCAGGACAGAACTGCTGGCAGTGGGCAGAGTTAGCCTGCAGTACTATATTGCACCACCAGGGCTCCTTCCTTTAAATCTCTCCTCCTCCTTCCCATTGGAGGCTGTTGCTGGGATCCCAGCATTTATTGCTGCTTTTCCTGTTGTCCACAATGGCTCCATCCCACAAAGGAAGCCTGCATTGTGCTGCAAAGTACAATTTGTTTATGGTTCCCTTTTCCTATTTCCCATACTCTCTTTTTTTCTCTCTCTCTCCCTTTCTCTCTCTCTCTTTCTTCTGTCTATCTCTCACTTTCTCTTTCTTCTCTTCTCTTTCTTCTGTCACTCTCTTATTTCTCTTTTTTTCTTGTCTCACTCTCTTCTCTCACACACACTCTTCTCTTTTTCTTCTTTCTCTCTCATTCTCTCCCTTTCTTCTCCCTCTTTTTCGTTCTTCTCGCTCTTTCTCTCTTCTCTTTCTTTTCCTTTCTTTCTCTCTTCTGTCTCTCACTCACTTGATCACTCCCTTCTCTGTCACTTTCTTTCTTTTGTCTGTCTCTCACACACACACTCTTCTCTCTCTGTCTCCCTTTGGTTTCTCTCTCCTCTCTCTTTCTTTCTTCTCTCTCTTTCTTTTTCTTCTGTCTCTCCCCCTCTCTCTCCTTCCCTCTCTCTCTTCCTCCTGCCCTGGTTTTCCAATTAAGGGTTTCTAATGAGGTTGCACCTTCTGTAGCCCTGGTTAAAGGAATGCCTGTTCTTTGGTCATTCCTAGGGGAAAAAGCCAGGGAAGGAATAGGAAAAAAAATATATTACGCACAAGGATTGGTCCTTAAGTTGCATCATTTCCTAGCTGTGACATCCATTGTTTTAGTCTCCACCAAGGGACCTATTGTGTCCTTTGACCAGCGAATTGTGAATCGGAGCCAACTCAGGAAAGATCATTTGACCTGGATCTCCATGGCAGAATCATAGAAAGCTTTTCCAGAATGAGCCAGAGTCTTGCCTCCTTTAGCTCAGAACGATGTATATTGATTGATGGCTGATCATCAGGGTTTCAACCTAATCTAGAGGTGCTTTTTTTTTTTTTTCCCAAAGGAGNTCTAGAGGTTTTTTTTTTTTTTTTCCCAAAGGAGGCAATTTTAAGAGGTGTACATTTCAAATCAGGGAATCAGTGTTCATGTTGGTTGGGAAATTCTGGGAGTTGAAGTCCATCCATCTTAAACTTGCATGATAACTGGGGGATCCTGGGAGTTGAAGTCTACATCTATTAAAGTTGTCAAATATTGAAAAACAGCGTGATAGACCTACCTCCCCCTGCCATTCTCCAGCTTTTAGTCTTTCTCTCTGTGTGAAAGGCTTGTTCCTAGCAAGTGAACCAAACTGAAACTGGTTCATCTCCGGATAGTTTTGTACTTCTTTCATAACAGTGACAACATTCATCAACAATTTTGCAGGCATGTTTAAAATCAGCCACAGACTAATTGTGCTGAAAATGCAGATGCTTAACTCAATTAAACGTTGTATAACAGCAAACTGGAATAAAATGGACTGGATCCCATCCATTCCGCCATTAATTTAGAAAAGGGGCCGATCCAATTTAGTGCTCCTCGAGGTGTGAGAAGGGGACATTTCCACAGAAGCCCACACCAAAGGATTGGGGATATTGGATAAAGAAATCTCCAGGTCACCCTGCTTGGTGTAACCTTGCATTTAACAGAAGAACAGAGTTGGAAGGGACCTTGGAGGTCATCTAGTCCAACACCCTGCTCGAGCAGGAAACCTTATACCATTTCAGACAAATGGCTGTCCAATGTCTTCTTCAAAACCTCCAATGATGAAGCACCCACAACTTCTGGAGGCAAACTATTCCACTAGTTGATTGTTCTCTCACTGACAGGAAATTTCTCCTTAGTTCTAGGTTGCTTCTCTTCTTGCTTAATTTCCATCCATTGCTTCTTGTCCTGCCCTCAGGTGCTTTGGAGAATAGCTTGACTCCCTCTTCTTTGGGGCAGCCCTTGAGATATTGGAAGACTGCTATCATGTCTCCCCTAGTCCTTCTTTTCATTAAACCAGATATGTCCAATTCCTGCAATTGTTCTTCATATGTTTTAGTTTCCAGTCCCTTAATCATCTTTGATATGACTTTGAATAGAATTAGAATTAGAATTCTTTTATTAGCCTAGTGTGATTGGACACACAAGGAATTTGTCTTGGTGCAAACGCTCTCAGTGTACATAAAAGAAAAGATACATTTGTCAAGGGTCAAGAATCATAAGGTACAACAGTTAATAATAGTCATAGGGTGTACAATAAATCATAATAGGAAATAGTCAATATAAATTGTAAGGATACAAGCGAAAAGTTACAGTCATACAGTCCCAAGTGGGAGGGAAGAGGTGATAAGGAGTGATGAGAAGATGAATAGTAGTGCAGACTTTGTAGATAGTTGGACAGTGTTGTGGGAATTAGTTGTTTAGCAGAGTGATGGCATTGGGGAAAAAACTGTCCTTGTGTCTAGTTGTTCTGGTATGCAGTGCTCCATAGTGTCGTTTTGAGGGAAGGAGTTGAAATACTGCAGTTTATGTCTGGGATGTGAGGGATCTATCAATATTTTCACAGCCCCCTTTTTGACTCATGCAGTATACAGGTCCTCAATGGAGGGCAGGTTGGTTGCTAATTATCCTTTGAAGTCTGTGTCTGTCCTGTTGGGTTGCAGAACCAAACTGGACAGTTATAGAGGTGCAGATGACAGACACAGTCATTCCTCTGTAGAACTGGATCAGCTGCAGCTATTTTTGCATTTAAGATAGAAGAATTCTTATTCATGCATCACCCCCATACCACCCATGCCTCCTCCCTTAAAAAAGAAATCTGGATCTTAAATGCAAAGATTCATCAGAGAACAATCTCGAAAAAGTGGATTGGCTTTTCAGTGGGGTTGAATTTTTTTTTAAGTTAGGACAGCCTGTCCTATATTATCTCTGGACAGAACCAGCATTGTTCTCACTACTGTAATGATATCAAGCAAGCACACACTCCTTATTTAAGGGCCTATCACGAGGTCTAGGCAGCTGCCTCAGGCTGGAGTGCAAAACAAGAGGATTTGAAGAAATTGCCAATCCAGGCAGTCCTCGACTTACAACAGCTCATTTAGTGTTACGACGGCCCTGAAAAAAGGGACTTATAACCATTTTTCAGACTTATGACTGTCAACTCATAAACTATTTCTCCGGTCTTTTTAGAGTTGCCAACAGAAAGAGAGGGAGGAGCAGTGCAGCATCTTGCAAAAACAATAGCGCATTCCAGAAATGTTTTCAAAGATAGTCACTGAAGTTTCTACCTTGCAAAATTGAGAGCTGACTCACATTTATGATGATTGCTTGGGTTGTGGGATTCCCCTTTTGCGACAAGCAGAGTCCACGGGGGAAAGCAGATTTATTTAACAATTATTTATTTAAAATTATTTATTTAACTGAACAACTGCAGTGATTTGCCAAGCAAAGGTGGGGAGAAAAGTTGTAAAATGTCTCACTTAACAATGTAAATTTTGGGCTCCATTGGGGTCGTAAGTTGAGGACATCCTGTAGACTTTTCATAGTCAAAATGTTAAAACTTTCCCATCTTTTTTTTTATCAATTAAAGGTTGATTCTATTTATTTATTATAGGAAGACTTACCTTTTCCTGTCACCTCAAAGGATTAGCAATTGCAAGAGGCCTTAGATAGTGCTTCACAGTGTTTTTACAGCCCTCTCTAAACTCAGGAGGATGGAAGGCTGAGTCAACCTTGAGCTTGGTGGGATTTGAACTGCCAAATTGCAGGCAGCCAGCAGGCAGCTGAATTTAGCCTGCATGCGGTACTACACTCTAACCACTGCGCCACTGTGTGAAAACTAGTTCCAAGTCAGATAGATAGATGAGAGACAGAGAGATGATAGATAGATATGAGAGAGACAGACAGACAGACAAAGATAGAGAGAGACAGAAAGAGAGGCGGGGGGGCAGGCAGGCAGGCAGAGATAATGTGGTTGGATTGATGGAAGGATAAGATGATAGATACTGTAGATCAGGGGTCTTCAAACTTGGCAACTTGAAGACTTGTGGACTTCAACTCCCAGAATTCCTCCTCCAGTCATGTTAGCTCAGGAATTCTGGGAGTTGAAGTCCAGAAGTCTTCAAACTTGCCAAGGTTGAAGACCCTTGCTGTAGATGATAGGTAAGTAGATGATAGAGACGATGGCTAGATAGATGTAGATAGATAATGTGGATGGATGGATGAAAGAGGATAGCTCGCAAGAGCTCTTAGACTTGTATACCACTTCACAGTGCTTTACAGCCCTGTCTGAGCAGTTTACAGAGTCAGCACATTGCCCCCAACCATCTGGGTCCTCCTTTAACCCACTCCAGAAGGATGGAAGGCTGAATCCAACCTTGAGCCTGGTGGGATTCAAACTGCCAAATTGCAGGCAGCCGGCAGTCAGCAGAGCTAGCCTGCAGTACTGCACTCTTACCACTGCACCACCGTGGCTCAGGGGATGGGTGGATTGGTATTTGTCAAGGCTCTTCAGGATCAGCTTCCTCTTCTTTTAATGTATTTATCTGTGATGGCCAGCTTCTATCTCCTACAATTGCTTTCCCTCTCAGGTCCATTCCCACATCATCAGCCACCTCAAGAGGGAGATGCCATCTGTCTTTGGCAAGGACAACAAGAAGAAACAGCTGATCAACAAGCTGCCGGTCATCTTTGCCAAGATCCAGCTGGAGCATCACATTTCGCCTGGCGACTTCCCTGACTGCGACAAAATGCAGGTGAGGACAAGAGTCATCTGATGAACAACCAACGAACCAAGTTGGAAGGGACCTTTGGAGGTCTTCTCTCTGGTCCAACCGCTTTAACTTACCTCACTGGGCATGTGCGTGCCTCACAGCTGATTTTCAGCTGGTCTGAGGCCCTTTTTGTCCTCCCAAAGGTTTGAGGAAGGCTTCTGCATGTTTTGCAGGCCAAAAACTAGCCTGTTTCGTCACTTCCTGTTTTTCCGGAAATACTGTAAGTGACGAAACAGGCCTAGTTTTCGTCCTGCAAAAAGGCTACCTGCAGAAGCCTTCCTCAAGCCTTTGGGAGGCCGAAAAAGGCCTCAAAACTGCCAAAATTCAGCTGTGAGGCACTGTGCAGGTAAGGGGGTGGGGGTGGGATTACACATGCATGCGTAGGGGGCATGGGGGGCGCATTGCCTTTTGGGTGCTGGCACGCAAGCACAAGCGTGTAAGTGCATGCACAGTTTTTGGCACAGGAGCCCAAAACGGTTAGCCACCACTGGCCTATATCCATTTGGGCAAATGGCTGTCCAGTCTCTTCTTAAAAGCCTCCAGAGATGGAGCACCCACAATGTCTGGAGACATGTCATTCCACTGATTAAATAGATACTTCTAAATAGATACTCCTTTGGTCTTTTTAGTTGCCAGCAGAAAGGGAGTGGGAGAAAACAGTGCATTCCTTAAGTGCCTAGATAATCACCCTGGCAGCCCAAAGTTGTCGGAGTGCAAGAATATTACTGGAGAGCATGATTGATGACTCTTGGCTATGGATGTGTCCCATTGGAGAATATACATCCAGGGGGTGGGGGGAAGGCCAGGGTCAAGGGGAAAATGAATGATGTGTCTCAGAGTTGGCTGCACCCGGGTAGTGCTGGCATGTTCACTCCTAATAAATCTAGGTGGTTTTTTTTAACTCTGAGAGATGTGACTAGAGACTCATGATTTGAATGGGGCTGGATTTGTTGGAGTCCTGACACAACCATTGGTTGAACAGAAGATCTTACAGTATACCATTCAGGACAAATGTTGAGGTTCCTTCTTGAAGACCTCTAGTGATGGAGCCCCCAAAGTTCTGGAGGGAAGCCGTTCCACTGATTAATTGCTGTCACTGTCAGGAAATTCCTCCCCAGTTCCAGGTTGTTTCTCTCCTTGGTTAGTTTCCATCCGTTGCTTCTTGTCCTCTTTTCAGGTGCTTTGGAGAATAAGTTGACTCCTTCTTCTCCATAGCAGCCCCTCAAATATTGGGAGACTGCCATCATGTCACCCCAATTCCTGTAACCGTCTTCATATGCTTTAGCCTTCGATCCTCTAATCATCTTTGTTGCTGTTCTCCGTGACAAGGAACAATGTTAAGGGCAAGAGCTCTGCCTTGTTCATAATAATATTGTTGTTGTTCTTGTCATCGTTGTTGTTATGGTGGGTTGCACAGTCAGGGACGGAGGGAAACGAGAAGGAAAGAAGGGAAACAAGGAGAAGGGAGAAAGGAAGCCATGGTGGCAGAGTGATTCGAATGCAGCATTGCAGGCAAACTGTGTCCACTGTCAGGAGTTCGATTCTCATTGGCTCAAGGTTGGACTCAGCCTTCTGTCCTTCTGAAGTCGGTAAAATGAGGACCCAGATTGTTGTGGGCCAGAGTCTGATTCTGTAAACCGCTTAGAGAGGGCTGTAAAAGCACAGAGAAGCAATATATAAGTTAAGCACTATTGCTATTGCGATGGATGGATGGAGGAAGGGAGGGATTGATGATTGATGATTGATAGATAGATAGATAGATGGATGGATGGATAGATAGATATAGACAGGCAGACAGATATAGAGCCATGGTGGTGCAGTGTTTAGAATGCAGAATTGCAGGCTAACTCTGCCCACAGCCAGGAGTTCAATCCTGACTGGCTCAAGGCTGACTCAGCCTTCCATCTGTCCAAGGTCAGTCAAACGAGGACTCCAATTGTAGGGGGCAGGAGGCTGACTCTATAAACTGTTTAGAGAGGGCTGTAAAAGCATTGAGAAGCAGTATATAAGTCTAAGCGCTATTGCGATGGATGGAGGGAGTGAGGGAGGGAGGGATAGATAGATAGATAGATAGATAGATAGATAGATAGATAGATAGATAGATAGATAGATAGATAGATAGATAGATAGAGATAGATAAATAGATAGATAGATAGATAGATAGATGATAGATAGATAGATAGATAGATAGATAGATAGATAGGTAGATAGATAGATATAGAGCCATGATGGTGCAGTGGTTAGAATGCAATATTGCAGGCTAACTCTGCCACAGCCAGACATTCAATTCTGACTGGTTCAAGGTTGACTCAGCCTTCATGTCCTTCCAAGATTGATAAAATGAGGACCCAGATTGTTGGGGCAATAGGCTGACTCTATAAACCACTTAGAGGGGGCCGTAAAAGCACTGAGAAGCAATATATAAATTAAGCACTATTGCTATTGCGATGGAGGGAGGGAGGGAAGGAGGGTTATCGCTATGCGATTGCTATTCTGAGTTATGCATGGCTGAAGCTTTCATTTATCTATCTTCTTCCTGGGTTTCCTTCTAGGAGATGCTGATGGTCCACGACTTCACCAAGTTCCATGGGCTGAAGCCCCGCATGGTGGAGGCCCTGGATGAGTTGCTGACCCTCGACATTGCCAAGCTGATGCCCCTCTTGCGCCAGGAGGAGGTGGAAGTCCCCGAGCAGATCGTCCAGGGGGGAGCCTTCGACGGCACCCGCAATGGGCCCTTCGTCGAGGGGGCCACCGAAGGTGCCTACGAGGGCATGGATGAGGATGAGTGGGTCGTGACCAAGGACAAGCCCAAGTACGACGAAATCTTCTACAACCTCTCCCCAATGGATGGCAAGCTAAGCGGCACCAAGGCCAAGACCTGGATGGTCACCACCAAGCTGCCCAACTCGGTTCTCGGCAAGATCTGGAAGTTGAGCGACGTCGACCGGGATGGCATGTTGGATGACGAGGAGTTCGCTCTGGCCAGCCACCTCATCGAGGTCAAACTCGAAGGCCACGGCTTGCCCTCTGACCTGCCCCGCCATCTTGTTCCCCCTTCCAAGCGTCGGCAGAAGGGCTCGGCTGAGTAAACCACTTCCTGAGTTTGCTCCCTACCCCCCATCCTTCCTTACCACCAGGCTTGAACTACTCCAGGAGGCGCTGGGCCTTCTCCAATTTTCCTTGAAGCAAACGTCCGGGCTTGATTTCCTGATGACGGCCTTGCCTATCAGCCGAGCACAGCATAGGAAACCTGCTTTCTGCTCTTCTCTTCAAGCCAGGCTTCCAGCTCAAACTTCTCCATCCCTTCTGGGGGTTTTTAAGCAACTCCTGTCCACCTCAAAAAAAGCCTCATTTTCTCATGCAGAATTAAACCAGTTGAACTCACAATGTCAACGATCTACAGTATCTACAGTGTTAGACTTCTCACAAGGGTCTTTCTTCCCAGAAACCAAACTCAACTTCATTGGCTTCCTGAACCAGCTAAAAATATTACTTCCTCCATGCCTAGTTCCAACTGTTCCTTTAGGCCAAAGTCTCGCCCACCTCAGACCCATCTTTAGGTTTTACTTCTCTTCATAGTCCATGGCCAGATCTGCTGTCAACCTATGCTTCAGATGGACTGAACCTTCTAGCTTTCTTTATCTTTGGTCTCCCTAGAAATGGTCAACATCTTTCCACCTTTTGTCTACAACCCCCTTTGCTGATTGCTTCTCCCATGACTAGTTATGGATGGATGGATGGATGGGTGGGTGGATGAAAGGAAGGAAGAAAGGAAGGAAGGAAGGACAGATAAAAGGGGGAGCAGAAATAGGTGACTGGAAGCAGTCCATCAGAATCCCAAACAACGTTGATCCGAAAAACCATAGTTGAAGGTGGATCTGAAATGATCCTAGATGAGCCCTCGAAATGTTTCCCTTGAGAAGCAGAGGGATAGCAGAGATAGAGATGGAATGAGATCCTTCTGGCTTAAAGCAAGGATGTTCCATACTCTCCCCTCTTCTCTTCTGGGATGGAATTGGCAGAAGAGACTAATTGTAGAAGACCTTTCTCAAAGCAAGAACAGATGGTGAGAAGACCACCACCAGAGGACACCAGGGAGATTGAGCCAGAACGAGGCCCAGTGTTAGAGAAATTCATACATCAGGTCTGTGAAGGTTTCCTCTTTCGAACTTGTACAAGGAAAGTGGTTTCTTTCCCAACCCTAAACATTAATTAATTAATTAGGGTGATCATTGGAATCCTTGACAGCTGTTGTGTTCCAAGCATTCACAGGATGGGATGATAAGAGTCTTATTCTGGAGATCAAGGGATCTTTCCTAATTTTTCACACACAGACACACACACCTTGGGAAGCGGCTTAGGAGAAGACAATGGAAACCAGGAGAATCCATCACAGTTGCAGGGATTAAGTTCATTGCTGTGGTTGAGTCGATAGAAGGAAGCCCCCCACCCCCCTTTAAAAAAAAAATCAGCGCTAGCTTTCAAAGAGAAAGAAAAGCAACAGGAAACGAGAGGAAGGAAGCTGGGCAGGAAGAAAACCAGAACCAGGGCCTTTGTTAGAAGGAAAAGCAGGAAGGGCTTTTGTTTTCCAGGAATTTGGTCCCGGGATCTCCCATCCAGTGAGAAAGCCATCATGTGAAGTCTGAACTTCACTTGCAGGATACGTCAAGCAGCAGAGAGATTCCTGCCATTTCTCAGCCTTGGCTAGAGGCCAATATTTAAGGATAGGGACACCGCAAGCTCTCTGTGCCACAAGAGAACAGCTGCCTCTCAATTACATCTAGAACTAAATGCAAATAACGTGCAGATATATGTTTATATTTTAATGCCATAGCAATGGGAAGTTTGAGTGGTGCGGTGGTCTAGAGATGGCCTCACAATCAGGAGGCCGTGAGTTCGATCCTAGGGAGAAGCAAAAATTTCTCTCTCTCTTTCTCTCTCTGGGCACAGTGAGAATATGTCCACTGGGAGGAAAAAAAAAACTCCACATTGGCAACAGGAAGGGCATTCGGCCAGTAAACACTCAGCTCCATTCAATTGCCCAGACGCCACCCCGCTGCAAGGGATTACGGGGCTGTTATAAAAGAAGATGAGGATAGCAATGGGAAGCTTGAACAGCCCAAAACTGCACAGCCCAAACCAGAATCTTGTGCTGCCTTTGCATCCATGCTCTTGATCTCACATCAAGCTGGACTTTCCATCCAAAGGTCAGAGTGGCTTTTAAACATTCATAGCCCAAACCAGGGCTATGGTTTTACAAGAACAATGCAGTTCTCACTCACCCCCCCCCCAAAAAAGCAGAAATCTCTTCTGGAGGACCATGGGTGGTCTGGAAAGGAGCTATCCTTTGGTGCTTGACCCAATTGGAGAGCTCCATTTGGTGTTGAGGATAACTCTCTCCATCTTGACCTCCTGCAACCTCTGCAGAACCCTTTTTTTTGGGGGGGGGAGACAACCTGGGAGAAGGTGAATATGTCACCCTGAGTGCTGCCAAGTTGCTTTTCTTCAGATCTGGATGAAGACTGTCCCAAATTAGGACCTCTAGATTAATAGCACCTTCACTCAAAGGATCCTGGGAATTTTTTCCCAGCAAAGGACATCACTTGCAGAAATGTGTCCCACAGTAGAAAAACACACAAAACCTGGAGAGCTGCGGAGCAAAGTAACAAGCCAATGTGTTTTTGATGTCTCTTTGGTGGCCACACCATGCGATTCCTTGAAGCACCATGCATTTTTTTTTGAGGAATCCCATCTAGGCATCCTATACCATGTGGTATAGACAGAAGGACCTTAAACTGTGGATGGATGAGCTTTCAACATTAGACTCTTGGGGGGAAAAACATGGGATTTTTAACAGCCACTGGCTTTAGACACACTTCTGGTATGGACCGAGGATCTAAATATTGTTTGCGGGCCTTTTAAAATCATCCGTTGAGCCATTGGGATATATAGCAAGGCGTACAATTAACCTATTTAGAATTAGGCCTGAATAGAGAGAAATATTACCCAACACAAGGTTTCTATTGAAAAAAAACAAGGACAAAAAAAATCCATATATAACTAGAGGCTAAAGGATGTTGGAACCAGATTTAGAGGAATATCAATTGAGATTTCAGTTCAAAATGCTAAGCCCAAATCTTTTAAGCATCCAGATTTTTCTGATGTATATTTGTATGCATTTTCTTCACTTTGCATAGCTTTTTTGCTATTCTAATCAAGGGGGGGTTAAAAAACTAAAAAGCCATGTTGGAAGTGAAAAGATTTAAGAACCTTTCCAACCATTTCTCTCCCACATTGAGGTTTAGCCACTTGCTTTAAGAGAAGTGAAACTAAAGATGCAACTTGCAAGCTTCATGTTAACAGTGCATATCAAGCCCCCATTAGCTTTATTAAGCAAATTAGCAGAATAAGGTTTAATTCAGCTTCCACCTGCCGTGATGACGAGGTAGGGTCCAAACCTCCTTTTATTCCATCCATATTTGTTTTGTTTTTTTAAAAACTTCTTTTTTTCCCTGTAGTTAAAATCTCACATTTGACCTGCTACCTTTTCACCGTTCACCCCTCAATTTTTATCATAATGTATTGCTACAGCAAAAATGACATGCATATTATTATGACTATTATTACTATTTTGTTTTACCTGTAACACATTTTTATTTTAATCTACCGATCTCATTCGGATGTTGTCCTCAGGACGTCTAGAGGCTGTTTGGGGAGAATTTGGGGATTTTTCTTCCGTGAGCAGAACTAAAAAAAAAACAAGGAATAAAACCAGAATCTGGGTGAGAGAGTCAGGTGGAGGCATATCTTGAATTTATTATTTTATTTTATTTTATTCCTGTTAAATTCCTTTAAATCTGCTGCACAATCCTGGTGCCCATTTGATAAGCAGAGATAGTTATCTCTATTTTTTGCACTGTCAGGGAAAATTCAGCCTCTTGAAGCCAAGACAACCCACCTCCAAGTGTGCAACCAGAACAACGATGCAAATTTAAAACATAAATACAAGTACAGTCAATCCTTGACTTAAAACAGTTCATTTAATGACCATTCAAAGTTACAATGGCACTAAAAAATGGGGCTTGGAACCAGTTTTCACCCTTAACGACCTTTGGGGCAACTCCAGGATCACGTGAATAAAATCCAGATGCTTGGCAACGGGCTTGTATTTATGACAGTAGTAGCATCCACAGGTTATGCCGTTTTGCCCTTTTGTGTCCTTCTGACCAGCAATGGGGAAGCCGGATTCACTTAACAACCGGGTTACTCACCAAGTGCAGTGATTCACTTAATGACTAAGGCAAGAAAAGTCATAAAAACGGGACAAAAAAACTCACTGCACAGATAATCTCACTTAACAATGGACATTTCGGACTCTGTTGTGGTCGTATGTCGAGGATGGCCTGTGATCCTCCACATATGATCAGAGTTGGGAGCAGAATTTCCACGGCTGAGCAAAACGGTTGTTGAGTAAGCCGTGCCTGATTTTACCACTTTTCCCCACAATTATTATGCAGTCATTAAGTGAATCTGAGTCCGTTAAATGAATCTGGCTCCCCCCCATTGATTGTGCTGGTTGGAATCCGGCTGGAAAGGTCACCAACAGCCTGGAACGCTACAACTATCCTACATACTGGTTGCCAAGCCCTCAAAAGTTTCATCATGTGTCCGTGGAGATGCTACAACGGTTGTAAGTGCGAGGAGCGGTCATAAGTCACTTTTTTCCGGACTGTTGTAACTTCCAATGGTCTCTCAGCAGACGTTATAAGTTGAGGTCCACCTGTTTTCTTTTTGGGGGACTAAGGACGCTGAGCTTATTGATCAGAAAGGTCAGTAATTCGGCGGTCCGAACCCTCAGCGCCGCGTAATGGAGCGAGCTCCCGTTCCTTGTCCCAGCAGCTTCTGCCAACCTAAGCAGCTCGAAAGCATGTAAAAAGTGCAAGTAGAAAAACAGGGACCACTTTGATGGGAAGGGAAGAGCGTTCCGTGCGCCTTCGAAGGTGTTTAGTCATGCCGGTCACATGACCACGGAGACCTCTTCAGACAGCGCTGGCTCTTCGGCTTTGTTACGTAACGGAGGTGAGCACCAGCGCCCCCTAGAGCCGGAAACAACTAGCACGTAGGTGCGAGGGGAACCTTTACCTTTTTAGCTTGGCTGGGTCCTTCTGCTCCCACCAAAAGCCCAGATTTCCTGTTCTATACCTGTAGAACACACCTTTCTCACTTCTAAAGAAGTGAAGGCAAGATCCACACCCCCTTCACTCACTGGGATGCTGAGGAAGAAGAGGGCAGTTCCCCTCCAGGTGCTGAGAAGGCTTCACTCCGTTGCTTATGGGGCAGGAATGGGGATCGTCAAAGTATCTGGCTTAACCACCTTGGGCTGAGAGTCCGAATGCAATCAGGGCCTCGTGTGCAGTTCCCACGACACAGCTCTGCTATTGTAACAATCCTTCCGTTGGAATAAATATCGTATTTACCAATCTGAATCATGCCTGGCTGTTCGCTGTGTTTTGCTTTGCACAGATAATGCGTGGCGGTCTTAATAAACAGAAGGGACTTCGGAGGTCTTCTAGTCCAACCCCTTTCTCAAGCAGGAGATCCTATACCATTTCAGGCAAATGGCAGTCCAGGCTCTTCTTCAAAACCTTCCAGTGTTGGATTATCCACAACTTCTGGTGGCAAGCTGCTCCACAGGTGGATTGTTCTCCCTGTTAGGAAAACAGGTTTCATGGGGAAAAAAGGCTGGGCATTCTGGGAATTGAAGTCCACGTGTCTTAAAACTGACGAGGTTGAGAAATCCTGGCTTAGGAGTTACCCGCTGCCCACAGATCTCAGCAAAGGCCGTAGAAAGTGGCACCTAAGCCATCATGCATCACACACATACAACATGCCAGGTGTATGTCCATGGCGATTCCCCGTCCTGCAGGTGAATGGATGTCCCAAAGATGCTTTTTTCTCAAGAGGCAACTGGATTTTCGTGGGTTTTCTTTGAAGACATTTCGCTTCTCATCCAAGAAGCTTCTTCAACTCAGAGTGAAGAATTCCATTCCCCACCATCCAGTCTGAGCTGAAGAAGCTTCTTGGATGAGAAGCAAAACGTCTTCAAAGAAAAAAAAAAAAACCAGAAAGTCCAGTTGCCTCTTGGAANAAAAAAAAAAACCAGAAAGTCCAGTTGCCTCTTGGAAAAAAACAAGCACCTTAGGGACACTCCAGGCAGAGGTGGGATTCACCTGGTTCTGACCGGTTCTGGAGAACCGATAGTGGAAATTTTGAGTAGTACGGAGAATCAGCAAATCCCACCTCTGACTGGCCCCACCCTCATCTCTTCTCCACCTCCCATTGAGTCCCTGCTGATCGGCTAGGTCTTCTTTGGTTGCCCTGCACAGAATAACGGAGCTAGAAAGCAGGTTCGCGGGGTGGGGAGAGAATGGGGATTTTGCAGTCTCCTTCCCCTGCCATGCCACCAAGCAAAGCCATGCCCACAGAACCGGTAGTAAAACATTTTGAATCCCGCCACTGATTCCACGTGTAGCTGAAAAACAACACATCAACACCTAGGGCCCTAAGTTGCCAAACAATTGGGTTTTGGGGGGGTGGTTTGAAAATGTGCCTTTTCTAGAGCCCCCATTTTCTCCTGACCCTAACTCAGGAGTGGGATTCAAAAATTTCAGCAACTGGTTCTCTGCCTGGCAGCTGGGTGGGCGTAGCCATGGTGGGTGTGGCTTAGTCGGCCTCTTACACCATGGCAGGGTGGTGGTGCATTTTTGCCCTCCCTGGGCTCCGGAGGCTTTCCTCGAGCCTCCGGGAGAGCGAAAACGGCCTGCCCCGGGCTCTGGAGGTTGGAAACAAGCCCATTTCTGGACTTCCGGAACTTCCGGGAGGGCCGTTTTTCACCCTCCTAGAGCCTCCAACCACGCCCCGCACTTACATGGCTTCCAAAACGGGCCACGTGGGGACTCCTGTGAGGGGAGGGGCCAGCCAGTCCTTGCAACTGCCAATTGGGCGAACCAGATGTAAAATTAGCATCCGGTTCGCCTGAACCGGGCCGAACCAGCAGAATCCCACTCCTGTCCTAACCCTAACCCAGAGGTCTTCAAACTTAGCAACTATAAGACTTGCGGACTTCAACTCCCAGAATTCCTCCTGACTTCCAGTCACGTTAGCTCAGGAATTCTGGGAGTTGAAGTCCACAAGTCTTAAAGTTGCCAAGTTTGAGGACCCCTGCCCTCACCCCAGGGATTCCCCCTCCCCTTTACCAAAGGTGGCTCTAGCAATGAGATGGCCAGTCTAAAATAGGGATGCCCTATGTGGCCTTCAAGAACCCAGACGGCCACGAGATGGTAGCACAGACCACGCTCCACCAGGGGAGGCCAATGGAGGCCCTGGAACATCACAACTGGGACTTTTGTAGCCGGTTTTTCATCGAATTCTACGGACTGGGGAGAGACGTTGGAGGTCTTCTAGTCCAACCCCATGCCTGAGACTTCATACAGGTAGTCCTCGATTTACAACCGAGCCCAAATTTCCAATTGCTTAAGTGAAAACATTTGTTTCAGTGAGTTTTCCCCATTTTACAGCTTTACTTCCCAACCAGTGGGTTAAGTGTAATCACGGCCGTTCTAATTGCAATATGGTGGTTAAGTTGATTTCTGGCTTCCCCAACCGATGCTTTCTTGCAAGGAGAAGTGATGAAACCAGGCAACCGTTTGTAAACACGAAACCAAGCGGTTGAATTCTTGATTACGTGGCCACAAAAACAGGAAGAGTCATCGTTGCAACCAACGGTATTTAAGTTCTCTTTTTTTTTTTCAAGTGACATTTTAACTTGACCGGTCCACTAAATGTAGAGAAAAGTAAAGTCCTACACTTGGGCAAGAAGCCAAAAAATACAACATATAGACCTGGTAAACCAGATTTCTTAACCAGCAGGAACTGGGAGAGGGATCTTGGATTTCTTCGTGGACAACCAGCTAAATAGAGCCAGCCTGTGTGCAGTCAGCAGCCAAAAAAGCCAAGCATCCTAAAATTGCACACAACAGAGCGTCAAGGAGGTACTAATACCCAACTCTATAAAGCCTTAGTAAGACCACACCTAGAGTACTGCATCTAATTTTGGTCCCACAATATAAAAAAGATTTGAAAAGAAAAAGCTGTAAGAGAAGAGCAAGTAATATGATTGGAGAATGGAGACTAAAACATATGGAAAAGGTTGCCAGGAACACTGGGCCTGGCCTCCTACTGACTGAAGAGAAGGACCAGGGGAACAGGAGAGCAGCCTTCCAATAATTGAGGGGCTGCCCCAGAAAGGAGGGGGATGACACAAACTATTTTCTAAAGCACCCGAAGGCCAAGATAAGGAATAAAGGATGGAAACTGAACAAGGAGAGATTCAACCTGGAAATAAGGAGAAACTTTCTGACAGGGAGGACAATCAACCCATGGAACAGAAGTTGTGGGAGCTTCATCCCTGGAGGCTTTCAAGAAGAGGCTGGATTGCTCTCTGACAGAAATGGTGTAGGGTCTCCCGCTTGGGCAGGGGGTTGGACAAGATGACTACCAGGTCCCTTCCAACTCCAATTATCTGATCTGATCTAAATGATCTGTTGTAAATTGAGGACTACCTCTACTGTACTATTTCCCATCGGACGGGTTGCAGGAGGAATGTTGGATTGCAAAGGTTGGACTGACATTGGAAGGGTGTAGCTCGGAGCCCCAGCCTCTGAGTCAGCAGGGCCTTGAGCTGATGCCAGCCTCTCCCAGGCTGGCCAAAGGAAAAAAAAATAAAATTTGCATTATTTTTCTCTCCCTCGGAAAAAAATAGGCATTCCCTGGCTCCAATCACAGGCATGGGGGCAAAACACGGCCTCCCCCCTCCCTCTCCGTTGGCCTGGAAAAAGGAGGTGGAGTGGCTAGAGCAATGCTTAGATTTTTCCCCCTTCCAGTTGCTGCAGATGCCTTTCGGCCATATTATTTTTGGTACAGCCCAGAAACATGATTTTCAGCTGATTTCAAGGCCTGGCCTTGGCAGGGTTTGGGCTATTCATGATCTGAAATGCAAAAGGAAACCCTCCAAAATTCCCAGTATTTTAAAAAGCTGCAGCAGTCTTGAAAATGTACCAGCGAGACACCAAAGAGCTTTTCCAAATGCACCTGAGCCTAACTCAGCCGTATTTCTACCAATCATTTGTAGTTTGAATTTCCTCCACGCTGCCTTTCAAATTCTTCAATTTTCCGGCAAAGTTCTTCTAACCAGTTGCAAGGAATTGATATGTATTCACCATTGGTAAATAGAAGAAATGCTAATCAAGACATGTCCAGGGACATTTTGAACTAAGACTAGAGACTTTTCTATTACGTACAATAACATTCAGTCTCACCAGGAAGGAACGGCAGAAACACCCCCTCACCCCCGCCCCGGGCACGTGAATGCACGGCGCATGAATGTGCTTCACAGCTGATTTTTGGCCCGCTTTGAGGCCTTTTTCACCTTCCCAGAGGCTCAAGGAAAGCCTCTGCAGCCTCAGGAGGCCGAAAAATGGGCCTACCGGAAGTGCCCGTTTTCAGCCTCTGGAAGGCCTCTGGAGCCCAGGGAAGGCCAAGCCTTGGGAGGCTGAAAACGGGCCCATTTTGGCACTTCCGGTATTTCTGGAAGGCCCATTTTTCGGCCTTCCGAGGCTGTAAAGGCTTTCCTTCAGCCTCTGGGAAGGTGAAAAAGGCCTCAAACGGGCCAAAAATCAGCTGTGAAGCACATTCATGCGCCGTGCAAGCTAGTTTTGTTGGGACTCACGTGCCCAGGGGGGGGGTGAGGGGGTGTTTCTGCCGTTNCGTGCCCAGGGGGGGGTGAGGGGGTGTTTCTGCCGTTCCTTCCTGGTGAGACTGAAAGGCCCAAATGCACATTTGGGATTAGGAACAGAACCAGAACGTGCCAGCCCCTGCCCTGCAGCTCTGCCCCACATGCAAGGAGCGGAAGATGGGAAAAACAGGAAACATCCAGGGCTTTCCTGTTCCCTGCTGTCTTGTGTATGTTGGATCGGAAAAAAAAACCCTTTCTGACAGAAAAAGAAAAAAGGAAGGAAGGAAGGAAGGAAGGAAGGA
>BHFT01056225.1:0-35452 GCA_004320025.1 Laticauda laticaudata
AGAGAGAGAGAGAGAGAGAGAGACAGAGAGACAGAGAGACAGAGAGAGAGAGAGAGAGAGAGAGAGAGTGAGAGAGAAACTGTTTTTCAAAGTAAAATAAGCTTAAATTGAGAATAAACAATGTTTTTGTATGTTTATGTATTTTGATTTGATTTTTGATGGTGACTGAAAAATAAGAGATTTAAGATATTTTGTAAACTTTTAATCTTTTAACTAACCCTGTAAGAACTGGTTATTAGATAGAGGAGATCTCAGTCAATCAATGTTCAATCAATAGATTGCCCATTCATTAATCAATCAATGCATCGAGGAAACACCAGAGAAATAAATTGATTGAAGAAATTAAATATTCAATACCATCAATCTGTAAATTGTGCTTTGTTATGTGCCAAACATGGCAGGTGAAGTTTGTTTGAACCACTTTGCATTATTTTAAATACAGTTCAGTAAATGCTGCTTACTTGACATATCTCAATGCAATCCCACCTGATAAATGCAGTGCATGTATACTTGCTTGGTACATGTGCTAAACATCATGTTCCTGCTATCATAGAAAGCATCTTCGCCATGCAGCCCTCCTCAAGCCTCAGCTCCACCATTTATAGACGTGTACCACACATTTATAATTCTAATCCTATTTAAGATCTCAACATTCCTGGCAGATATGCCAAGACTATAAGGGATCTTAATGTGATCCCCATGGTATACATCTAAAAATTACTATGTGGAGGGAGGAATCAGTTACCTCAAATGTGTTTTCAGTAGCATCACCTGTCTGGATATAATTCATGCTCTGTCCCTCAGCTGTAAAACTAAAAGTGACAATGATGCATGATGCAGTAGACTGCACTTCCAGATGAACAAATCAATCTTATATTTTCATCCTTCTTCTTCAATTCCCATTCACTTGTTTTTTCTTCATTTTTTTGAAACCTTCATTTCTGTATTGATAAATAATTCATTCCAAAGAAGAATGAAGTAAGAGAGAAAAAGGAAAAAGTGTATAAGGTCCATATCATAAAGTATAAGCTTGCTGGCTGGTTAAGGAAAGTTTAAGCAAAGGCTATAATAATTCAGTTGCAAACCAACAACTATAATAATTCAGTTGCAAAAAAAATCAGTTAAGCACAAGTTACAGCTAACACCATCATACAGAGGATATTGGCATTTCTAAACAAAGTGATGTGATGTGACATAAATTTAGTAATAGCTACCAGAAACTACTAGTTCCTACTAGCATTGATGTTGCTACCAAGTTTGGGTAATGAAACATCTGCAAGAAAACAATCAAGCTCAGAGAGCACGAAGGACCCACATAACAAATATTTGTCAAAAAGAAAATGGGATTCACAATGTGGCTTCTGTAGCTAAATTGCAACTTTATTTTCTGCCTCAAAAATATACACTTAATCTATTTCCCCAAGCAGGAGGAAAAAGGCTACTGAAGTATAACATAAAGTAAGGCAGCAACATAACTTTAACTTAAAAGTTTGACATTAATATTTTATATTCATATAGGTTAAATTGGGGAAAGCATATGCAAAGAGTTAACATAGTATGGAAAGTTACTATTTGTAATATATTTTTCAAAATATCCAATAATTAAAGCAAAATGAACCAGGTACTGATCAATTAATATCATAAAATTGACCAGAATTCAGCAGATCCACATATCCCTGTCTTCAAACAAGAGCTGGTTAGCTATGATGGCAGCCAGAAGGATCTGCAGAATGGTGTCAAAGAAATCAAGATGGCAATCACAACGGTGCCATTGAAGGTCTATCTGTCTTTTATGAATGTGTTTATGGTGTTTTTTATTATTATTATAGTCTTTGGATATCTCTGATTGCAACTGTAATCCAATAATACTTAGAAACACATATAGGTTGTCTTTAATTTAATTGGAACCACAGTTTTCATTCTTAAGCAAGGCCACTGTTTAGTATGTTACACCAGATTTATGACCTTTTCTCCTAGTGAGAATCTTTGCAGGTATGAAATGAATACACGGTGGTTGAGCAAATCTAGCTTCCTCGATTGATTTTGCTTGTCAGAAGCCAGCTGGGAAAATCACAATGGAAATCATATGACCTCAGATTCTGCAACTGTCATAAATATAAGCCAGTTACGAAGCTTCCAAATTTTGATCACATGACTGTGGGGAATGCTTTGATGGTTGTATGTGCAAGAACCAATCATTTTTTTCAGTAATTTCAAATGGTCATTAAATAAATGGTTGTAAGTTAAGGGCTACCAATACATTCCTCATTTCTGCTTTAGAGAGTGCTTTCATTTGAAAGCTCCATCAAGACCTGGGATGTCAAAATGGCAGCCTGTGGGCTGGATGTGTCATGTGCCTATCCCAGCTCCATGAATGAGAAAATGTCATGAAATGTCACATGACAGCAACATGATGTGGCGAGTTTGACACCATGATTAAGAAGACCAAAATTTGTCAACAGATTATCTCTAATTTTTATTTCTAGGTTTTGAAATAATATATTTAATCTTATTAATAAAAGCAATAGGCTGGGGATGGGTCAGGGATAGTAATTTATTTAAAAATGCAAACATCTTACTTTTCCCCCAAGGTGAATGATTCCAGCACTATGTACAACAGAAGGTAAAATCACCTTTATCCTCACCAGTTTTATATTTCTAGAATTGCTTGCTTCTGCCACTCAATAGCCATGGCTCTAACCATTAAATCATGTGAACACCTGAGATAATAATTAGACAAAGAAGCACAGCTGTAAGTGTTTCAAAAGGTTGCAGTTTGCACATTTGACTAGTCTTTAAGAAGAAATTAAATAGCCATGGAATCAGTGTTCAGAAGGAGAATGCAAATCAGATGCAAATTGACTCCTACTTTATCTGTTCTTTGTTTCTATCTAATACAAACCAAGGTAATTGATGATATGCATTACACCACCTCTTAAAGCTCAGGACCTCCATTATTCAACAAGATTGCCTAGAAGAGGAGGGAGTGGAAAGTTTCTCAGTTTTTCTGCTTCTTTTAATGGAAAAAAAGTCTGAAGATTAAAGGCCAGGTCCCACTTGCCGACGGACGCAAAACATATGCATAAAGGACACAGCGCATGAGCAAAATTTCAGGGGTGGCTCCATCCGTTGTCATCTGCTCCAAAAAGTGGTGAAAATTTGCATAAACAGAACGGAAAAGAACGGAAAGAATGGACGGGGGTAAGTACTTAGTGGGATGTTAAACGGATGTTCATAGGAAGCCCAGCGATGAGAGTGGCGAAAGCGGATGACACCTCCGAAGGGCTTTCGGGAAGAATTCGGGCGAGGCAGATGCACTAGCGGAAGGGGCGGATGAATAGCGGATGACGCGGATCGCATTCACGGATGCCTATAGGAAGCAAAGGCGGATGCCGCGCGGAATATATTTCAGATGAAAGCGTTCATTGCGCATGCGGGAGTAATAGAATTCGCATCAGCTCTTGCGGATTAATAAAAGGTTGCGCACGCATGGCAGTCAGCATTCAGAGGAAAGATGTGCTGCCTACATACAATCTTTCAAGGAACACCATGGGTTCTCGTCAGTCACAGGGAAGAAGAGGAAGCTGTGCTTACTTTGTTACATCTCTGGCAAGAAGGACCAGAACCCAGCATCCACACCTGGCACTGTCTTAACCTGCTGCTGGTGGTGCTGCTGGTGGCTGCTGGTGCTGCTGGTAGCTGCCTGGTGCTACTGCTATCGCTGCTCGCTCGCTACTGCTGATCGCTGCTGCTGAGGTGGCAGCACCAAGGCCCTCAAGCCTGCTGCTTTGAGGCCTGTGCTCAAGCCCCGAAGGCCGCTGCTTGCTCAAGCCCCTGAAAGGTCCTGCTGTGGACGGCCCTGCAGAAGGTAGGAAGAGGGCAAGGGTAGGAGAAGGGAGACGAGGAAACAGTACACCAATTTCGGGACATGAGGAGGAGGTGACTGGAATGGCTGAGGGAGAAGAGTACCTGGTTGGAGAAAGGGCCCCAACTGTATCGGGACAGCCAAGAAGAAGCGAGGAAGCTTGGAGAGAACAAGGCAGAGAGCTTGGGCTACCCTTCAGACCTACTCCTGGCATGGTGGAAGCACATGCACACTGGTATGGCCAAGCTACACTCAAAATCTGGAGCAAGGCCACTGTCAACGCTCACTCTTGACGCGGAGATGTACGTATGGCCAAGTGCAGCGTTTCCTGGAGGGCTGAGACTCTGCCATTAAGGAGCAGCCCTCTGATACCCTCTCCCTCAGACAGTCCCACCAGCCTAGCCAGTCCTCCTCCAGCCAGGAGACAGGGCTAATGTCCAGCCGGCAGGGTCTTCAGAGGGCCCATGGCAGAGACCTCCGACAAAGCTGCACTCCCCATCCGGCAGACTTTGGAGGATCCCTGTCACAAAATGGAGGAAGAAGCATGTCAGCCACCAGAGAACAAACGCCACACCCACACACACCCAAGCTCCACAGAAAGCAGGCAGAGAGGCAGACTGGAGGGCCAGAACCACAATGGTCCTGGTTGGAGCTCAGGGACCAATGAAGACCAGCACAGAACTTCCTCTCTCAGCTGGTCCAACTTTGGACAGTTAGGACTGCTCGGCGCACCACACCTTTCATTCCCTACATGAGCCATTACCCCTCAGGGACCTGCCCGAGGCGCCAGTACCAAGGTGATGAAAGGAGAAGATAACGGCACTTCTGCACAACCCTCAGGCCCAGGTGAAGCTGCTCCTACGCAGTATTAGATCTGTCCTCCACACCAAGGCAAGTCACAGCCTTCCATACCGGCTTTTTTCAACAACCTTCTCACTACCACGGCTACGATTACAGGATTTCCACAGCAAAAAACAGACCTTCCCAGTCCAGGCCAGCGTTCATCGGGCAATGCCCACAGATGCCCACAGCCGTCACCAGCTGCAGAAGCCAGCTACGCGCCACTACACTCTGCCTTCCTCCACCGGCACAGCCAAGCCTGTCAACAGACAATCTATCATCAGTCTTGGGCCTCATTCAGTGTCCTTGATTGAAGGGCTCTCAACCTCACGGACTGAGTCGCTCTCTTCTGAGAAGCTTCCTGAACACACCATCGCCCTGTTTGTACTCTCGGGACCAAGCACCCAATGTGCCTCATGACCAGCCACTCAACACCACAGTCACCTCACAGTTCCTGCCGCATTAACAGATGAAAACCATGGACATGCCTCAGAGTGACTGAGAATAGTGCCAGAGACTGAGTTGTTTACTTGTTCACGTTTATCTTTGCTTAAGAAGCACACTTTACCTTGGGTTCATTTTGCTTATTTTAATAAAGTCATACAGTTTACTTAAGAAAGTTAATAAAGCGTTCATCTTTGCTTAACATACTTAATTCAGTTACTTGGTTCATTTTTGCTTATTTAATAAGGTTTACCTAAAAAGTTAATAAGGTTATCTATGCTTAAGACACTTGTTCATATTTTTTACCTTAGTGAACGTGGTGTGAAAACTTTTAAACACTAATGGTACAGCCTTTGCATACTTGTTGGATAGATAAGGATAGTTGTTGGGATAGAATCAACCTCCAGTGCGCAAGCATAGTGGGACTAGTATGGTCCACCATCCAGCTGCACACATATGGACCTTTTTTATAATAACAATTTATTCATTGTCACAACATTTCAAATATAAAAGCTCTTTTATTAATGCCCGATTCATTGTAGGACCACTCACATACATGGCAAATCGCATCAGTGTTATGCGACAGGGTTCAATGGAAGCATCCATTAACGCATCTTATCATTCCTTGTTCTTGCGCCCTCCACTCGCTTCAGCTGGGGAGTTTGCACGCAGTGTCTCAGTGGCTTTTGCGCTGCTTCTTCCTTCAACGTGAAGCTCTGTTGCGGGCCTGGTACATCCACAGTGTCTATCAGGTTTCGTCCATTGCCTCCATTCACCAGGCTTCCATGTCCCATTTCCCTTGTTGACAGTCCACAAGCCTGTTCTGGCAACACTTGGGAGGGGTGCGCATGAGATTGTGAGATTCAGCCAAGCTTCCTCCCGCAGCTTGCACTCACACACGTGTGCCATACACCGTTATGTGCCCTCATGCTGGCATGGAGTTCGTGAAGAAGTATCTGGAACTCTGTTGCCAGGAATGCCAAAGGCATTCTCTCCACACCCGTCTGAATGTGAGCCCTGGCTAGCCTGTCAAGTTGACAGATCCTCTCTTCACTGGGGTGGAGGTATCTTGAACTGTACGGCTTCACTGCGGTAGGTTTCTGAAGGGAGAAGGCGTCATCCACCCTTGCACGATGCAAATAGGATACATCTTGTTGTGTCATTGGGTAGGGGGTCCTCGGATCTGGAAAAACCCATCGATGAGGCTTGCATTCAGCCCATCCTTGAGGTCGTTGCATTGTATAATTGGCTATCTGAAGCTGACCCGTTGCCTGAAGCATCATCGCTGTACCATGAACTTGTAGTCAGGCATCAGATCAACATGGCAACGAGGATGATACTGAAGAAGCCCTTGTCAGTTGTAAATAAGTGGCCAGCTGACGTTTGGCTGGAGCTTTGCCAGAAGGATACGTTTACACAGTGTGTATGGACTCGTAGTGTGAACGAAGATGTGGGGGAAGTGTCTAGCCTCTGATACGCACTACTTCTGGCAACGTGTTCTCGCGAGTCGTGGATATGATCATTGCAAGTGGTGGGTGACTTGGAGGAGCTCCTCCACGTTTCTTCGATGATCTGGTCTGCACCAACTTCTCTGACCACTTTGCTGGACGCTGTTGTGGTGGCCTCCAGGCATGCTAGCATGTTTCTGTATGTGGTTCCAGAGGCAGGTGGCGCAGAGTCAGTGCACCTTCAGTCAGGGTCCAGTCTGGCATGGAAGTTGTGTAGGCTTGGTCACCTGGGTCTTCAGATGCTCTACAAGTCTCATCGCAAACATGCGTCGTGCAATTCCTCATGGAAGTGATAGGAAATGCACGAGGGTTTCATTCCTCAGGCTCCACCATCCATGGTCATTAATACTGTCAAAACGTCCATTCTTCTCATGCACTATCACAGTCAGTGACGACCCAACAGCTACTTGACGTCTCCGTTCTTACGTGCGTGTGATATAGGTGAAGACAAGTCTGAACAAAGGTTTTTGGTTCCTGGTGAGAGGATCAGATCGCAGAGCTTACTCATGAATGGACTGTGTCATGATCCATGGAGAAGAATACAATGGATGATTGGAGACGGATCCCAAGGGTGAAGAGTCTCGTTACACCATGGCTGCTGGACTCCGTACTTGAGATCCAGATTATTTCTCCCCCTTTTTATAGGAAATATCGGTTGTCCGCTAGGTTCGCTCTACATAACTCTAGACATATCAGACAGACATTCCTAAATATATGAGAATACATCCCAGATACAAAGTTTTGTCCATTTTGAATACTTCTTTTCTATGCGATGCAATATGCTTTACATCCTTGGTCTTATTTCCGTGGCTACTAACGCTGTGTAGACAATTCCGTGTTTTACCTTTTGTTTCCTCCCTCTTTCTGTTTTTCAGCTGCAGCAGATGTGAGTTGAGGGGGCATTGGCCAAGAGGATGCCAGCAGAGAGGATACAGTGGACGTTTAATGGATGATAACGGACATAGAACGTTTGTTGCCCGTATATGTTGCGGATGTATATCGTACGTGGCGGAAAGTTCATCCGCTCACAGTTTTGTGCAGCTCAAAACTTCTTGCGTGGATGAAATCTCAGTGGATTGATGCTGAAGGGATAGAGTGTATGAAACACGTATGCAGTGAGTACACAACGGATGCATCGTGTTTTCCAACAGATTGCAAGCTTTTCTTAACATTTTACATCCTCTTTGCATCTGTTCGTGCAGTGGGACAGGGGCTTAAACTACAAGGATCATGTGCAACTCAAGAAAATGATGGAGAAATCCCCATTTCAAAAAAAAACAAACCCAGAGAATACAGTTGCCTCTTGAAAAAGCTCCTTTGGGACACCCATTACTTGGTTGACAGAGAATCTCCATAGAAATTTAAGAATCCCCATTATTACATTTTCCAGAAAAGATTTGCCTTCTTTTATATTTTATCCCAGGATGATAAGGTTGACATTCAGCAATACATAGCAGCATTTAGTAGGCTTTCAACTTTTGGAAATGACATTTCATTATTGTTGTTTTCTATAGTATTTTCAAAATAGCGGCCAGTGTACTGGTAATTTAGCTAAACCAGTTCAAGGAGGTCACAGTACATGCAGTCACAATACACTCCAAAGAAGGATGACCTCTAAGTGGAACAGGTTGAAGTGGGTTAAGAGCAAGTGAGGGCACCACAGAGACTACAGGAGCTTGTCTCTGTATGCTTAAGCCGATGAGATTTAGGCTTGGGCAGGTCCTATCAGTTAGAAAAGGTAGACTAGACTAAAAAAAAAAAAAACACCAAAGGCATATAGGTCTAAACAGCAATAGTTCCAATAAATCTTTCAAGTCTAAATGGTTCCTCTTTACCTCATTTTACTTCATGTGAATTAGGAAAAGTTTTGTCTGAAAATCTTTCTCAAATTAGCTTCTTGGGATGGACTCAAGACCTATTTATCTGATAACTGCTTTAGTAATAGATCTTCCTTCAAGGCCATTCCCTATGCCCCCTACAAGTCTATCCATGGGGCAACACAACTTTGGTTTAATCAACAGTACAGAGTAATAGTTTTTTCCAGTGAATTAGTTTACCCATTGCTTCACATTAGTCAAAAGTTGGAGTGGACTAATTTTCAAGAAGTCAGTTCCACCATAAGCTAACATAACATTGTGGTAGCCAACAAACAGCTTGGGCCAATGGGGTCATTCAATATAGTAGGTGCAACCTTAAGTTTTGGTGCAAGATCTATTGTGTTGGATTTTGGAAGTATTGCTTTAAAATCATATTTTGCAGGAATCCATCTGCAATTTTAATCTTGGTTTGAGTTATTCAAACCTATGTTGGATCAGACTCTCAGATACTTCAAACCATCCCTATATACAGTATAACAATAATGAAGGCTTCTCTGCTTCTACGAGACTAAAAAAGAAATACCGACAATGGAGTTATGATAAACCAATACAGCTGAGATTAAGAATAAAAACAGAGGTCATATAAAAGAAATGTTCACATGCATTTGATGAGTTAGTTTTCTCCAAGGAAATCCAGCCTAAAGCTGCTAAAATGAACCTTGCTCTTTCACTCTAAAAGAACAAAGTAGCAGTAATAGATTTGAACTTCACTAAGACTACTTTTCTGGCCAATAAGAAACAATTTTAGCTACCTGTTCCCTGCTTCTTTTGCTCCAACAACTCTTATATCAACCAAAGCAAATATTCACATTTATCTGGGTTTGTTTGTTTTTTTATTGCTCTTGTGCTCTTTCTCAGCAGAATTTAGATTCTTGCAGATTCTGCTAACAACAAAAGACTATTTATTGTTCTTTGTAGAATTGCAAAACATGATACTTTTATTCTGTTCTAACTTCAGCAACAAGAAGTACATTCCTTGGAGTTTCACTGGATCTATATTTCAAGGCAAGATTTCTCTTTTAGGGAAAAACATGATGGGTAAATGTGTTTATTATGCATCTCATTAAGAAATATATACATGTCCACAAGAATATATGTATTAAAATGCAAGTTCTGGTCCACACATACTTGTATGCGATGCAAACATGAAAGAGTGGAGCTCTTGACATCACAATGCACATTTTGTCATCACTGCAGTTAAGTACAGATGCTTATGGTTGCTTGCAAGCCAAGATGAAAGGGGTCTGCTTTTTATAATGTTAGTACATGATGTAGAGAACAAGGAACTCTGGCTGGTAGAGTCCTGGAGGAAGACCTTTTCTGCTGTGGGCCCCACCCTTTACAACGTTGATGTGTGCCCCTTGATGTAAGAACTGCCTCCATCTTTTTGGCCTTCCAAAGGGCCTCATAACCTGGCTCTGCCAGTTAGTCTAGGGCCTCAATAGAGGTGCTCCATACTAGAAGTTATTTTAGTGGATTAGGAGGAATATCCCACCTCCATCCGCATTGTATCTTTATTTTGACTTATTTAATCTCTATTTATTTTAATATCTTATCTGTTAATGCTTTCGTGTTTTGTACTTACTTTTATAGCATTGTAAGCCACCCAGAGTCCCTTGGCAGTGAGGTGGGTGCCATATATCAGGGGTCCCCAACCCCTCAATTTGTGGACTGACACTAGGCTGTGACATACCAGAAACTGGCCCGCACAAGCAAGCAAAGCCCCATGGTGCAGGGTGCAGGCAGCACAGGAACCACAACCCCCTCCAGTCCACGGAAAAACCTCTCTCACAGAACCGGTCTGTCAACTCATAAAAAATTCCTATGCCTGTTTTATTAGTTGCCGTGGGGAGGAGAAAATCTGGAAGAGCAGTGCAGCAGTTTGAAAGCGAAAGTACATTCCAACTCTTATCTTTAAAAGATTGTAACTAAAATAACAGAGCTTTTGCCTGCAAATATATTTAATTGGAGAACATGAATGATGACCCCCAGCCCAGATTCAACTGGAGAATCTGATTTATGAGACACCCAGGGGGGAGGGGGAAAACAGAGTCAGAGGTAAATTACATATGCCAGAGTTGGCTTCATACAGGACAGTGCCAGTATGTCACCTCTGATAAATCCCTTGAAGTTTTTTTGAAGTTTGGCTCCAGAATCATGATTTAATTAAAGCGATTGCTGGAATCCTAACATGGTCCTGGTGTCCAAAAGGTTGGCGGGGCACTGCTATATGTGTTTAATAAATAAATAAATAAACCAGGTGTCTTTTGTCATTCCTTAGTGCCCATGAAAAAACATATTTTGCAACTCTGTTCAGTTCTGGTTTTCCAGTCCAGCTGGGGAAAAGATGAATTTAAAAAAACCCAAAACAATGGATTTTAAGCATCCAACAAGCTAAGATCTGAAGTGGGGAGATGTGTTTACCTTTCCTTTCTCAGGCTTAGTATGAACATGTGCTTTCATCTCAGATGTTGGCCACCTGGGCAATCATGTGAGCATCTGTTGTGGCCCTGGAAGTCCGAGCACTTGCTTTTCATTTTGCCTGAACTCTATTCAGGCAAAAATTATACCGTAGAAACTAAAATAATAGAACGTTGCATCTGGAAAGGATCTTGTTTAACCTGCCATTTAGTACTGTATTAGGCTTTAAGCTGAAGATGACTGATTTAGTCTTTCTGGAAGAAAATAGCCATGAGGTTTAAGCTTAAAGACATACACTGCAAGCAAAGTTACATTTGTTATAGCTCGGCATGTTTCCAGTTCGAAAGCCAGAAAGTACTTTGAAATCTACAGGGACCCTCATACAGCACCTGTCTGCAACTCCTTAAAACAGCTGCATCTTTTCCCAGAGCCACGTGATTGCCTTCCAAAACTATAATGCAATCTCAGAAAAAGATATATTCGCTTTACAAACTTGATGACAGATGCTTCTTTCTAGCATCCTTGTACTCACATTTTCTCCTTCAAACGTGAAGTCTTGCACAGCTTTAATGTTTACTACAGCAAAAAAGAGGGGTTTACTTAAAACTTGCGAAATGAATGCTTGATGTGCACAATTTAAATCTAAATAGGCTGCTTTCAAGAAATAGAACTTTCATAGAAATAAGTAAATAAGTGGCATTTACTTCATTAAAAAATGAAGAGGGTGTCTTGCCAAAGATGACTTCTTATTTAAGCTTCAATTTTAAAAAATAAACCACAATACTTGATTCAATATATTTTGCTGCTTCTGGCAGGATATTTTGCTGCTGCTGGTTGTAATTCTGAGAATAAGATGAAGCTATTCTAAATTTATCTCAGCAACATTTCTGTTCAACGAAGTAAAGGAGTCATCAGGAACACATTGTTATAGCACCAGTTAGGATTTCCTCCAAGAAGCCAGAAACAGGCACGTTACCAATGAGCTTCCGAACACTTGGCACCATTCTGAACAAATGTGCATTCACCTGGGAGCCGCACTGTATCTGCCTTATGGCAGAAGCACAGCAAATGAACAATTTTCAAATGAACATAAAAATCATACTTAAAAGACTTCCAATGAAAAATATCTATTTATTTTCCAGCCTACTTCTATAAATTAATACATACCATCTGGGTTACATCTGGTAAAATGAAAGTGTTGTCTCATGAGTGGCTGATGTGCGAGAACCATGAAGCAAGACTGAATTGTGCTGGCACCGTTCAGGCTACAGGCAACAGTGCTCACACTTCACATTGAAGAAACTCATATAACCAACATATTGGGAAAATGCCTGCACTCATCTACTTCCACTCCTTAAGGACAACAGTGTAATAGAATGACAAACTGTTTAGGACCTAGGTGTAATGGGCAGTCCCTCAAGCTTAGTTTGGATGCCCTGAGAGCATTTCCCTGGTTCTGCCAGAAATGTGGGTACCTCTAATGGGACTCGGTCAAGAGCTAAATCAACTGCTTCAGTATCATTCAGGGGTTAGTCCTCCTTTCAACGATCCAGAGCAATTGCAAAGAATAGTAGCAAGAATAATTGAAAATGGGAAGATCAGCAATGCAACACCTGTTGTCATTAGAGTGTATGTAACACCCCTAGATGGTATCCATGAAAGCATATATATCTTTTTTTATTTTATTTTAAATTCAGAATTTTTTGGAAATTTGCAAGACTAGAAAATGTCACAAGAAGTCTATGGAGATTCTTAGTCATCTAGGTCATAGTTGCCCAAAGGTGCTTCTGGTAGTGGATTAAGGCTCACTGGTGCCCTAAGCACTGACAAATCCTGGTGACCCTGTCCTTCGTACATACTGTACAAATTAAGCCAAGCTTATGCTACATAAAAGATTTTGTGATGCCCACTTTGGGCTTGGTGCCCTAAGCATGTGCTTAGTCAGCTTAATGGTTAATACACCACTGGGTACTTCCCCCCCCTTTTTTTTTTATTTTTCCAAGAGGCAGCTGGACTTTCTTGTTTTTCTCTAACAATGTTTCTCTCCTCATCCAAGAAACTTCTTCAGTTATAAGAAGTCAGAGATCTTAGGAGAGATTGCAAAATCTTATACAACCTTGAACAATTTCAGCCACTTTTTTACAATCACATTTTCTTTTCTTACAAGAACACAGAATTGTACTTGGCACCTAAAAATGTAATCATTATCATCTAAGAGGTCAAAAGGAGCTGGCCATACCTTCGGGGTGTATGTCATCCAATTCCAGTTATTTAGGGACCACACAGATGAGTTTATATGTACCTTTTCACATTATTGCATTACCAGTGAAAGTGGCCAATGGAGATGGGAATGGAAAATGTTATTATGTTAGTGTACACATGATTGCATAATGATTCCTTGTATGTGGTGGTTTTCCTGACTTGTATAAGCATGAATCATTAAGTCAATAAGTCTATACTGAAGCTGACACAATATTCATACTGACTTGAAATCATTGTGTCTTGATTTGGGAATTTATTATCTTAATCATGCATTTGAGTGTATATGAAGGAATGGGATACTATATATGGAATCTAAGTGGTATTGCATTGTCATGTTCCATGTACTAATGCTGATAACTTGAGGATTGAAAGCATGATACTCAACATCAAAATCCACTGATTAGATATTCCAACATGTTATCCAATGCTGCAATTAAGTTTTGAAATTTTAAATAAACTAAACTTTAAACTTTAAATAAACTAAGACTGTAATTGAAAGGGGAATGACAGGACCTTTAAATGGTCCCTTTTGACAAATGAGCAAATTTCTCTTGCAATATGGAAGGAAGAAAGAGACCTACCATGTTCACAATGGAGTCACATCTGTGGCCTTTTTGATACTCCAATGGGCCCAACCCAGAGGAAACCAAAGAGTGTGGTCCAAATAGGATGGTAACCACCATGGTGACATGGAAGCTCTGCCTGCTTTTTATGTGTATTGTACCCTTGTGGCTAAAGCCTTATCTCATTTTCAAAGACAACCTTAGTAAATATTGTAGTGAACAATATTCATACTACTGATATTTTGTTGTTCAGTACAGCATTACTAAGGTTGACTTTGAAAATGAACATAAGTGCAAACAATGCCAATAATCCAGATCTCCTTCACCTTTTCTTAATGCATACTAATTCCAGGAACTGACCTTTTGTTAAAATGTTGGTAAATTGCTGTTCCATATTTTTTTAAAATCTTTTTATAGGATTGAAGAGAATTCCATTTTGTTCTCTTTCAGAGAGAGACAAAGATATCAGCCTGTGAATACGAATGCTGAGGCATTCATTTCATTTCAGTATACTCTGTTCATAATGGGCTGTTTTCAGTATTCATCAGACATCGACTTTACAATTATAGCAGATGATTTTTTTCTTGTTATATTACACCTACCTTTGTTTACAAATGAAATTATATTTGAGATAGAATACTTTACAAGAAAATGTTGTATACCAAATAATAATATAACAATACAATATAGAGAGTTTGCTCTAGAGGTTAAGATATAAGGCTAGAAACAGGGACATCATGGGTTCTAGTTCCACCTCAGGTATCAATGCCAAATGAGTGACTTTGGGCCATTCACCAGGAGACCGTGAATTCTAGTGTCTCTTTAGGTATGATTATCTGCTGGGTGATTTTGGGCCAGTAACACACTCTCTCAGCCCAATTCAGCTCATGGGGTTGTTGCTGTGGGGAATAAAGGAGAAGGAAGATGCATTAGAAATTTTCATCACCTTGAGTTATTTATTAAAATAATAAAGGCAGGATTTAGAAACAAATCTTTTAAAATATGCTATTCCTATTTACCCTGAGAAAATCCCAGGTCTCTCTGCTCATGTGGTGCAGCCTGCCAATTCTGAATAATCAACCACAAACTGTGACACAGGCCCAAACTTGAGCTGCAAAAAAGGTACTTCTTCTTGCTTTGCTTTTAGTGTTGTTGGGTTGGGTTGGGTTGGGCATATGACAAGCTGAACCTCTGATTTTTACTAAGCTCACTGCTTACAACCAGGAACTAATAAGCAAAATTATCAGTTACTCTTTCCCTGATTCTACCTGTTTTCCTTATTTGTAATGAATCTCATAACTATATCAACTCATAACTATATCAAAGATAGAAGACTCATACAACTCATTAAAGGACAACAATGGATTATAACCTGGTTCATATCATATTCTAAATCACAATCAAGGACTCCACATTAGAGTTTTATGAGTTATGTGAATCCAATTGTTCTGATGGAGCTCAGGTGACAAACTCTTCAGAGCAAATACCTGGTTTCACTTTTTAATTTTTTTTAATTGACAAGATTGATACTGTCAGTCCTTCAAACCTGTCCAGATCATGAAACAGATTCCACAAGAAGCTGGGGACTAAACTTAATTGAAATGGGCTACATTAGCAGAATTTTGGAAGTCTGATTATGTTTCCATCTCTTCTCAATTCAAAGGCATTTGGAGGAACCAGCATAAAACTTTGCCTAATATTACTTCCTTGCCCAGAGCTTAAAGAATGCTTTGTTTTGCAACAATTTCTTAGTGTTTCTCTCAAGAACATGCCTTCCTATGCATATATTAACATCCACAACAGGAACCATATTATTATTGTTAAAGGTATCCAGACTGTCTTACAATTTAAAATAAAACTTTTTAAAAATGATGTGCTGTTGGTATCGGACACCAGAGATATGTAACGGTATTTCTAATCACTGTTGGAAATATGAAAAACATGAACTAACATTTTATTGTGCATGCATAGGACTTGTGAAAAAGTGAAAAGATACTGGACACAAATATCTATGATGATGCAGAGAGTTTTAAAAATTGACATTCCGATGTAACTGGAACATTTCTTATTAGGGTTTACGGACACTCTGGTATTAAAGACTCATGAATGATTGGTTTTGTATATGGTAATTGACGTGAAGTTTTCATAAGCATGAAGATGGAACACTACAGAAACACCAATAATGGAAAAATGAATTGGAAAGATGGCTGTGTTTGCAGAAATGGCTAAATTGATTTATTTGATTAAGGAGGGAACTACAATTAGTTTTATAAAAGACTGACTACTATTTATAGATCTTTTGCTAAAAATTGATAAAAATGAACTGCTGGTTTCAAGTTTTATTGATTAAAAAGGTTGGTTTATGGAAAGAAGGGAACTATAATATGCAAAGTGGAAAGGTGGAAATGGTAATTACTACGTTTGTAACTGTTGCAAAGATCAGAGACCACTTCTTAAAGTATCTTTGCTTTTTGTATTCTTCATTTTCTCTTTTAGCCTTTTATTCATATGTTTCTATTTTTTCTTGTATGTTCCTGAAGTTTTTAAAAAAATCTTTGTAAAATTTTCTTTTAACCAAAAATATTCATAAAAGTATTACTGCCGAGAGATAAAATGTGACACATCACAAGACAGAAAGTTTTGCAATGTGCACCTGTTAAGGAATATTTTGGGGAAATTACGTATTTGTTTAAAATTTAAAATAAATTTATTTTATCCTGGGGCCTTAATCATATGGAAAGTTATCAGAGAAGATGCAACTGATTTCTTAACAAATGGACTGGTGTGACTAAATTCTACACAGAGGCATTGTGGGAAGGACATAAAAAATGCCACAAAGGTCCCACAAAGATTAAATCAAAGGCTAGTCCCTTTTCCACATGTGCCACAAAGGAGTTGGAGTTTTGATCACATGGTCCAGGTTCTGTTAAGACTTTTTTTTCAATTTCACTTTTGCTGTTTCAACTTTTTTATGCATCGCAATCACATAAAGTACTGCTATCTTTAAGGCTAGGTCCCACTGGCCGACGGATGCAAAAGGTATGCAAAAAGGACACAGCGGACAAGCAAAATTTCGGGGGTGGCTCCATCCATTGTCATCCGCTCTCAAAAGTGGTGAAAATTTGCATAAACAGAATGGAAAAGAATGGAAAGGAATGGACGGAGGTAAGTACGTAGCGAGGATGTTAAGGCGGTTTGTAGGAACCTAGTGGATGGAAGCGGATGGAAGCGGATGACACATCCGAAGGGCTTCCGGGGGAGAATTGCGAAGTGGACGCATAGCAGAAGGAGCGGTTGCATAGCGGATAATGCGGATGCATCACGGACGCCTATAGGATGCATAGCGGATGCATAGCGGATGCATAGCGGATGCATAGCGGATGCATAGCAGATGCAAAGCGTTCACTGTGCATGCGGGAGGATGAATTACGTCAGCTCCGTGGATATAAGAGGATGCAAGCAGCAGTCAGCATTCAGAGGAAAGACGTGCTGCCACAGACATCTTCAAATAACACCATGGTTCATCAGTCAGGGAAGAAGAGAAAGCATGTGCCTACTCCTGCCAGCCCTGGCAAGAAGGACAGAACCACCATCCCACCCCCTGGCACTGACTCTGAAGCTGCTGGTGCTTCTGCTGGTGCTGCTGGTGCTGCTGGTGCTGCTAGTGTTGCTGTGCTGGTGCTTCTCCTGCTGGTGCTGCTGGTGCTGCTGGTGCTTCTCTTCTGGTGCTGCTGGTGCTTCTCCTGCTGGTGCTGCTGGTGCTTCTCCTGCTGCTGCTGCTGCTGCTGTGGTGGACCAGCCCAAGGCCCTCAAACCTGCTGCTCAAGCCCCTGAAGGGCCTGCTGCCCAAGCCCCTGCCATAGGAGGAAAAGGCAAGGGTAGGAGAAGGGAGAGAGGAAACAGTACACCCTTTCCGAGGACCATGGAGGAGAGGTGCTGGAATGGCTGAGGGAGAACGAGTACCTGTGGAGAAAGGCCACAGACTGTATCGGGACACCAAGAAGAAGCAGCAGCTTGGAGAGACAAGGCAGAGAGCCTGGACTACACTTCAGACCTACTCCTGGGATGGTGGAAGCACATGCACACCTGGTATGGCAAGCTACACCTCAAGAAATCTGGGCAGGCCGCTGGTCAAGCTCACTGACCGGGAGATGTACGTCATGGCCAAGTGCAGCTTCCTGGAGGGTGACGTCTGCCACCGAGGAGCAGCCCCTCTGACAACCCTCTCCCTCAGACAGCCCACAGACAGCAAGTCCTCTTCCAGCCAGGAGACAGCTACACTCTCCAGGCAGGTGTCTTCAGAGGGCCCCATGGCAGAGAACCCCCCTGACAGCTGCATTCCCCATGCCAGAGGACATGGAGGATCCCCTGTCACAAATGGAGGAAGAACGCAGCCACCAGAGACCAACCACCCCCACCCCAGCTCCACCTCCACAGAAAACAGGCAGAGAGGCAGACTGGAGGCCAGAGCCACACTGTCCTGTTGGAGATCAGGGACACATCAAGAACCAGCACACGAATCTTCTCTCTCAGCTGGTCCACAGCGACATACCATCCTTGAACCGGAAGCCCTTCATCACCAATGTGAGCCAGACCCTGAGGGACCTGCCAAGGCCCAGTACCAGGTGATGAAGCAGAAGATCAAGCACTTCTGCACAATCCTCCAGGCCCAGATGAAATGCTCTGACCCAGTCCAGGTCTGCTCCTCCACCCCAGGTGATGTCACAGCCCTTCCACGGCTTTCAAACAGTCCTCACCTACCCTCCCACAGCAGAGGCAGACCTTCCCAGTCCAGCCCAGGTTCATCGCATGCCACAGACGCCAGTCCTTGCTCAGCTGCTGACCAGACAGCCCCACTACACTCCTCCTTCTCCACCAACAGCCAAGCCCGTCAATGGACAATCTGTCATCACTCTTGGGCCTGACATCCCAGGTCCTTGATGAAGGGCTCTCAACCTCACGGGACTGAGTCAGCTCTCTGAGAGCTTCCTGAACACACCATCCCCTGTTGTACTCTCAGGCCCAGCATCCAATGGTGCCTCAGACCAGCACTCCAGCCACTCCCAACTCCACAGTCCTTGGCCGCTTGACAGCTGAGAGCCATGGACATGCCTCAGAAATGACTGAGAATAGTGCAGAGACTGAGTTGTTACCTGTTCACTTTATCTTTGCTTAAAGACACTTCACTTGGTTCATTTTGCTTTTTAATAAAGTCATACAGTTTACTTAAGACAGTTATTAATAAAGATTATCTTTGCTTCACACACTTGGTTCATTTTATTTTACTCATAAAAGTGTTGGTGAAAACTTTGAAAAAATGGTTAAGCCTTTGCATGCTTGTAGGATGGATAAGGATAGTTGTGGGATGGGTAAGGATAGCTGTGGGATAGGTAAGGATAGCTGTGGGATATAAACCTCCAGTGCAAGCATAGTGGGACTGTATGGCCACCCTCCAGCTGCCACACATATGGACCTTTTGTCAATAACAATGTATTCATTGATCAACACATTTCAAAATAAACAGAGCTCTTTATAAATGCCCAAGGCTCAAGGAAGCATCCATTAACCATCTATCATCCTGTCTTGCACTCCACTGCTCCAACTGGGAGTTGCACCAGTGTTTAGGAGGTTGCGCTGCTTCTTCCCTTCACGTGAAGCTCTGTTGGGGCCTTGTACATCCACAGTGTCTATCAGGTTTCGTCCTTGCCTCCATTCACCAGGCTCCATGCCCCCATTCCCTGTTGACGGTCCACAAGCCTGTTCTGCAACACTGGGTGGCGGGTGCGCATGAGATTGTGCAGGATGCAGAAAGCTTCCACGATCCTCCTCACAGTCTGTGGGTGATGCTGCATGGTGGTGAGAAGTACCTGGAACCTGTTGGCCAGGATGCCAAAGGCGTTCTCCACCACCCGTCTTGCCCTGGACAGCCTGTAGTGAAGATCCTCTCTTCACGGTGTGAGGTATCTTGAAGTGTAGGGCTTCATGAGGTAGGTTCTGAGGGAGAAGCATCATCACCCACGATGAAGTTAGGGCACATCTTGTATGTCATTGGGTAGGGGTCTGGATCTGGAAAACCCATGATAGGTTGCGTTCCAGCCCATCCTTGAGGTCACCTGGCTATCTGAAGCTGACCCGTTGCCTGAAGCATCGATGTACATGAACTTGTAATCAGCATCAACCATGGCAAAGAGGATGATACTGAAGAAGCCCTTGTAGTTATAATAAGAGGACCTGAGTTGGCTGGAGCTTTGCAGGCCACATGCTTCCCATCTATGGCTCCAATGGTTGGGGAAAGTTCCACCTCTGATACCACTCTTCTGCAACTTTCCTCCAGCCTTCTTCAGTGGTGGGACACTGGAGGAGCTCCTCCATGTATTCTTCGATGATGGCCTGCACCACTTCTCTGACCACTTTGCTGATATTGGTGTGTGACACCCTCCAGGCATACTGCATGTTTCTGTATGTGGTTCCAGAGGCCAGGTGGCACAGAGTCAGTGCCACCTTCAGTCCAGGGCCAGGTTGGGACTGAAGTTGGTGCTCGGCTTGGTCAACCTGGGTCTCAGATGCTCTACAATTTCATCAAACATGGCTAGTGGCATTCTCATGAAGTGCTGGATGCACGAGGGTCTTCATTCCTCAGCTCACCATCAGCTTGTCATACAATCCAAACTCCACTCTTCTCCCGATCCATCGTCGGACTCACACAGCTCTTGGACGTCTCCTTCTTCTCCTTGTGTAGAAAAGTGAAACAGTCTGAAGAGGGTTGGTTCTGGTGTTGAATGATCGCAGCTACCGTAAGGACTGTGTGATGATCAATGGTGGAGATCAATGGATGATGTGGAAGAGCAAGACCAAGGTTGAAGAGGTCTGTACACCAAGGCTGCTGGACTGATACTGAAATTCCAGGTAATTTCCTCCCCCTTTTTATAGAAAATATCAGTTTTCCGCTAGGTGTCCTTCCACATACTCTAGGCATATCCAGACATCCTAATATCCGAGATACATCCCACATACAAACATTTTGTCCTTTAATGCTTATATATACGAGATGCATCCGCTACATCCTTTCTATTTCCGTGCTACTAACGCTGTGTTGCCGTTCCGTGTACCTTTCGCTTCCTCCCTGTTTTTTTCAGCTGCAGCGGATGTGAGTTGCGAGGATGTCCAGAGGATGCCGAGAGGGTACAGCGGACATTTAACGGATGACAACGGACATAGAACGTGTGTGCCCGTATGTGTATTGGATGTACATCGTACGTGCGAAAGTTTCATCCGCTCAAAAAGTTTTGTGCAGCTCAAAACTTCTTGCATGGATGAAATCTCAGTGGACAGATGCTCAATGGATAGAGCTTATGAAACACGTATGTAGTGAGTACACAACGGATGCATCGCATTTTCCAACGGATAGCAAGCTTTTTTGTTTGTTTTACATCCTCTTTGCATCTGTGCAGTGGGACATGGGCTTTACCTTGACCGGAAGTTTAAGTTGACCTATGTTTATTATGAACTAAAGATTTAAACATTTGGGGCTTTTGGGACTAGGGTATAACATGATTCTTATCAAAACTAATGGGCTGAGATTTTATTTGGCTGTGAGTATCTTAGTGGCATCTTCTTAATATTTTAATTGATAAGTACATTTTACAATATGAATGCTATAAATACGTATGAATGTTTGGAAGTGAGTAGCTTAAGGAAAGGGTTTGATTTATTCTCTCCTCCCCACCAATACCACACAAGGAAGAATTTTTGGTACTATCCTTTCTGCCTTTTATTTAGAGTCAGAACTGATTCTTGGTATGATTCATATATAAGAATGAATAACACTAGAAAAAAAAAAATTCGCAACTTCACCATCCTAGACTCACCAAACTGCTGTTCTGCAGATCCTCATTAACTGATTAACTACATATGTTACACGCTTGCAAGATGGTAATGCTTAGATACAACATTTTTTTACATTGGGAATGATGTACACACTTTCATTTATGCTCCATCTCCTCACCCTTGGGCATGGCCCAAACATCTGGTGGCCTAGATCAGAAGATCTTCCCTCCTGGAGGCTAGTTTCAGGGTTTGGAAAGCCAAAAGCTTCTCCAAACACAAAGCCATGGCTTGGGGAAACAAGAGACTTGGCAGCTGAGTGAGTGATAGAGAGTATTATAAAAAAAAGAAACTCCAGTTTTTGTTCTGTTTGTGCTCCAGCAAGTGATGCTTTTGCACAAAACGCCAGGTAATTGCAACTGCTCCCAGCAAGACAGACAACCTGTTCCTTTGTTCTTTCACTCTCATGTTTTCTTTGTCTCACTGTGAAACAAATATCAAATATCTTTACAAAAAATCATACATATACCCACATGTCTATATTGTCTAGTTAAAGGTGCTCTGGATAAGAAGGGGCTTCAGCAAATGTCCTTTGTCAGTGAAAAAAAAATTGAAGCCCTTGCACAGATTTAGGTTTAAAGAAAACAACATAAATCATTGGCAAGGATTGACATCTGTAGGATACAAATTAAACCTAGTCTCTCCCAATCATCATCCTCATGTTCCTAGGGTTATTCATGCAGACACAGAGTCTGCTTTTCAGATCATCTAAAACCATCTTGCACAATCAAACAAAGCATCTGGGTCACATCGGCATTTTGATGGAGTTGGTTGTAGATCCATTGGTGGTGACAAAAAAAGATATCTGACCACTTGTTGCTTGGCTCTGATATCAGTTTGATCTGTCTTAACTCAAAAATCTGTCAATGCTGTTCCAGAACATTCTGATTAATCCCAGTATAACTGTCATACGATGGTCAAACTGTCAATGCATCTATAATAGCTTCCATTGCAAGAAAAGTACCAAGTCTCTGGTTTGCCCATCTCTCCCTATGTGAACATTAAAAGTATCTGGTGGTGGTTTCTTTCACACAACAAGTGGGAGTGAGCATGCAGCCACCAATCCATACCTTTTACATTTAGGCAAGAAAAACGAAATGCACAGGTATAGTGTAGGTAGTACCTGGCTCAGTAGTAGTAACTGTGAGAGGGATCTTGGAGTCTTAGTGGACAGTCACTTAAATATGAGCCAGCAGCATGCCCCAGCAGCCAAAAAAGCCAATGCAGTCCTAGGCTGCATTAATAGAGGGATAGAATCAAGGTCATGTGAAGTGCGAACACCACTTTACAATTCTTTGTTAAGATCACACTAGGAATATTGCATCCAATTTTGGTTGCCACAATATAAAAAAGATGTTGAGACTCTAGAACAGGAGTGTCAAACTTAAGGCCCCAGGGCTGGATCTGGCCTGCAGGGTGCTTAGGTCTGGGCCATGGGGACGCCCTGGAAACAATGAAGGACCGAGGGTTGCTGAAGGCCGTTGCAGGTGAAAACAGAGCTTGGGAGCTCGTTTTCACTGGCAGAGCACTTGCATCACCACAGGCACTCACAACACAGGTGATGTTGAGATGGCCATGCCCACCCTGGCCATGTCCACCTTGTCCCCCCAAGGTCAAACACAATCTTGATGCAGCCCTCAATGAAATTAAGTTTTATACCCCTGCTCTAGAAAGAGTGCAGAAAAGAGTGGACTGGAGGATAAAACCTACAAAAAATGGCTGCAGGAATTGCATATGTCTAGTCCAATGCAAAAAAGTACTAGGGGAGATATGATAGCAGTATTTGAGAAGTGCCACAAAGAATAGGTCAATCTATTCTCCAAAGCACCTGAGGACAAGACAAAGAAACAATGGCTGGAAACTAATCAAGGAGAGAAGCAACCTAGAACTAAGGAGAAATTGCCTGACACTTAAAACAATTAATCAATTGACTTGCCTCCAGAAGTTATGGGGTCCAACACTGGAGGTTTTAAGAAGAGATTGGAGAACCATTTGTCTGAAATCGTATAGTGTCTCCTGCTTGAGCTTGACTAGAAGACTTCCAAGATACCTTCCAACTCTGTTATTCTGTTAATGTCCAACCATGTCCAATTGTTGGAGACTTCATGAACAAGTCCCTGAACTTTTATTGGCAAGGTTTTCAGAAGTGGTTTGCCATTGCCTCCTCCGAGGACTGAGAGAACATGACTGGCCCAAGGTTCCCCAGTTGGCTTTTGGTCTCAAGCAGGACTTACAAGATTTTTCAATTTCTGGGCTGATGCGTAAACCACAATGCAAGACAGGATATCTGCCCTTAATTTGCCTCAGATTAACAGTGTAAGGACAGCATCCTCCACTAGCTTTGTTATCGAGACAGACTAGAGCTTGGCATTCAGCAAATGATGTTGGCATGCTTTTATTCTGCTGCACACCAGTAAAAAGCTCTTTAAAGAAGCTGTCTGAATGAGCCAAGCTCAGATCTGCTGTAAGCTGTGAAATGTACTAAAAACATCAGAATCAGGGTACAGTGGGACTAGGTTCGATGGCAGATTGTTGTTTGCTGCTTGACAATATATTCCATGGCTTAAATACAAAAGACAATGCTTTTACTTTTATGTCTGTTCCTTTAGATGGCAGCCCCTCTGCTTCCTTTCTAAGAATCCATTTTTGTTTATGAAAGAGAAACAGCGACACCATGTGGGAGAGCTGGGTTTTATTTCTTCCTGCTCTTTTGGATGTGAATATATTTTATTTGATCTGCAAGAACAGTCTGTTTGTGATTATTTAGGAAACTGCATCCTGGTGAACTTAGCAGGTAAAACTAGATTTTTGTTCTCAGTCTTGCTATTCCTGAGGACTTCCCATGCATGGCACATTTCAATGTTAAATGCTAAAAATGTTAAAATGTTAAAATGTTAAAAAAGTTAAGTGCTAAAAATCTCAATTTGGCATTTCTCTGGGTATGGTTTCTAAAACCTTATTAGATAATAAGAGATGTGCCCAAATCAACCTATAGAAATTGTTATGAATATGGTTAGGCAATCCTATGAGCTTCAGGTGTGGGAAACAAATCAATATTTCCCCACACACAAACAGGTATATCTAGACAGTCCTATATATATAAGTGAATCCAGGGATGGGATAGAATAGAATAGAATAGAACAGAACAGAACAGAACAGAACAGAACAGAACAGAACAGAACAGAATAGAATAGAATAGAATAGAATAGGATAGGATATAATAGAATAGAATAGAGTTCTTTATTGGCCAAGTGTGATTGGACACACAAGGAATTTGTCTTGGTGCAAATGCTCTCAGTATACATAAAAGAAAAGAGACATTCATTAAGAATCAAGAATTATAACATAAAACACGTAATAATAGTCATAGCGTACAATCAACAATCAAATCATACTAGCAAATGGTCAGTATAAATTGTAAGGATACAAACGACAAAGTTACAGTCATACAGTCACAAGTGGGAGAGGAGGGATGATAAGGAGTGATGAGTAATAGTAGTGCAGACTTTGTAATAGTTGAACAGTGTTGAGGGAATTATTTGTTTAGCAGAGAGATGGCTTTCAGGAAAAAACTGTTCTTGTGTCTAGTTGTTCTGGTGTGCAGTGCTCTATAGTGTCATTTTGAGGGAAGGATCCAACCAGTATAACTACCGGTTCTGTTGCTCTGCATTACACGTGCATGTACACTTTGTGAGTTGTGCGAGTGCAATTTACGACCTGCTGAGCTGCCTGGACAGCTGAGCAGTGCTGCGTGCAAGTGTGCAGAGGTTGGAAAAGCCCCTTTTTCCTGCTTTTTCAACTGCAGCTGTGTCGCGCAAAGCAGCTGCGGTTGAAAACGCAGGAAATAAAGGTCAGGCAAGAGCCCGGCAGGCAGGTGGCCCAAAACAACAGCAAACATAGAACCAGTAATATGTATGCTCTCTGTCTGCTGCTCTTCAGAGCAACTGGTTCTACAGAGGTGCACAGAACTGGTAGAATCCCACCCCTGAGTGAATCTGGCTCTGATGCACCCACCCCATTAACTTTGCTTGTCAGAAGCTGCCTGGGAAGGTCACATGATCCAGGATGTTGCAACTATGATAAATACATGCCAGTTGCCAAGCATTTAAATTTTGATCACGTGACTATGGGGAATGCTGTAATTGCGAGGATTGATTTGTAAGTTTTTTTTTTTCAGTGCTGTTGTAATTTTGAACAATCGCCAAACAAATAGTTGTAAGTCGAGGACTACCTGCCATCCCTATGGACAAATCATGGGTTCTTGCTGTTCTTGTTTCTCACATATTTTTCTGAGCCAGCCTGGTATCTGCTGCAGTGGCTCAGTGGCTAAGACGCTGAGCTTGTCGATCAGAAAGGTCAGCAGTTCGAATCCCGAGCACCGCGTAACAGAGTGAGCTCCTGTTATTTGTCCCCAGCTTCTGCCAATCTAGCAGTTCGAAAGCATGTAAAAAATGCAAATAGAAAAATAGGGACCACTTTCATGAGAATGTAACAGCGTTCCATGCACCTTCAGCATTTAGTCCAGAGGTGGTATTCAGCAGGTTCTGACCAGTTCTGGAGAACCGGTAGTGGAAATTTTGAACAGTTTGGAGAACCGGCAAATACCACCTCTGACTGGAGATTTTATAGTATCCTTCCGCTGCCACACCCACCAAGCCACGTCCACAGAACCGGTAGTAAAAAGAAATTGAATCCCACCACTGGTTTAGTCATGCTGGCCACATGACCATGGAGATGTCTTCGGACAGCGCTGGCTCTTGGGCTTTGTAATGGAGATGAGCACCACCCCCTAGAGTTGGAAACGAGTAGCACGTATGTGCAAGGGGAACCTTGACCTTTGTCTTACAAATAATTACAATTCACATCAGATAATTTTGGAAGAAACAACAACATAATGAAGTGGTAATTTGAAAGAGTGGGAAGAATCTCTAACACTATATAATCTGGGGAGAAACTGACCCTGGATTTATGGGTGGGGTGGGGTGGGGGGAGACCTCATCCAGTGGTCATGTGAAAATTCTGCAGCCCCCTCCAAGCCATTATTCATCTTAAAAGGCTCTGAATAAAGGGATAGCAGGGCTCAGCTGCCAACAGTTAAGAAGAATCCACATTTCTCAAGCAATATACACACATTTAATTGTTCCTACATGGATGCAGCTTTGAAAGAAAAATCACATGAATGTTGAACATAACAATTTGTTCTTTCTTGCAATATTTTTAGCACATTCTTCCTTCATTCACTCAAAAAGCCTCAATAGTATTCCATCATGCTATCAGGCAAGTCTGCATTATCTGTAAGAGTATTTTCCAGGTTATTCTTTATATACAGAAAAAGGTTCAATAAAGTTATTTGAAGAATTACAAGAGCTTTTTCCCCCTCAGAAGTGCAATGGTTTGCAATGCATTCAACTCACTAGAAGAATGCAAACAGTGCAGAAGTTATTATGCATCTGGTAAGAATTTTTACCTTTGCTGTTAAAAGTATGGACCTGGGATGAAACTAGGCATAAAATGTAAATATGAGAGTTGTCCATGGAAACAGAAACAGCTTTTGGATGCAAGGAAGATAGGAAAAACTTTTACCTTACTTCCAAAATTGCCTCCCCCAACTATGCAATTAGCATAGTTACTGCTTTTCTTAAAATGAAAATAGCAGCTCTGAAAAGGCAATCTTAATAAGAAGTAAAACATAATGTGTCCCCTCTTCCCCATGCAGCTACTTACTGTATGTAGCAAGAAGTCAGAAAGATATGAATTCTAAAAATATTTATGCATTTAAGATCACTTTGCATTTGGTTCTTAAGACCAGATTTCTGCATTCTTGTGAGAGACACAAAGTTGGAAAAGCCATTTCAAAAAAGTAAAATAGATTATTTCCATACACAGACCAAGACTCAATTTTAACTTTTGTCATTTTTAGGAAGGAAAAAAGTACTCAGATATTTTCTTGTCTTTCTTCCATTACCCATGACTATCAAGTAGAACTGTACTATCAAACAACTAATGGACAAGTGGCAGCTTTTATAAACATTAATAATAATGCTTACATTTGTTAAACAATGTACAAACTAAGGAATAGATGAATAGAAGCCCCTCACCCCATAATTGCTGCCAGGAAATCCAAAATATTGCATATGTTAAAAGTCAGCTCTCTATTTTAATGAGCCCAAAGGTGAACCAAGATTATTTTTAAAAAAGTAGCAATAAGAAATCTAAAAGCAGGGACTCCCTATAGGAAATTAAAATCAAGGCATGGTGCACTGCAAAACCCTAGACCAAGTTGTTGCCAATTAGTTTTGGCCTAGAGGGAACCTGAAAATCCAGATTTTCATCTCTATTTGGCCCTACTACTTAATCTGTCAGACTTTGAGCTGAGAAACTGAGAGTAAGGGGGGGAAATGAAGACTCTGTTAAACAACAGCTTTAAAAAAAATTCCCCAAGGTCACCATGCAGACTGTAAAAGAGAATAAATGTTGGTTCCTGGGCAACAGAACAAACATCTGCATCCCACATCAGGCCAGGTGTTTTAAATCAGGACAAACCAAAGCCAGGCCAAGCATTAATAAAATAATGAAATCAGCAGTAGCCAAACATGTTTTCCCAGTGTCCTTTACTGTAGCTACAGTAAGGATTTTCCATGCATCTTTTGGCTGACTGAATCACACCTGGAGTTGCTGATGAGCTGCATTAGCTGCCCAACACCCAAGGATAAATGACTACCATAGAAGGTATCCAATGTTTGCATGATTCTTCCTCAGGAGAAGAGGGATCTTGTTTGCTGTGTGAGCATCTCAAATGTCACAGGAAATTTGTCTTTTCCATGTCTTTTCATGGATGTTGTCAACAGAGATTCTCAGTCAATGGGACTTGTGAAATGGTTGTCCCAAAGGTGCTTTTTTTTTTTTTTTTTAAAAAACTAGCGTCGTTTCTAATTTTTTTTTTTTTTTTTTNGGAGATAGATGATGTTGTATCCCTCCCCTTCTGTTGAGAGAGGGCTGTTCAATTTTGACATAGATGGCCTCTTTGACCCCTCTTTCAAACCAGTGGTCCTCTCTGTTCAAAATGTGGACTTTGCTGTCTTCAAAAGAGTGGCCTTTGTCTTTTAAATGCAGATGGACTGTTGAATCTTGTCTTGATGGGTTTGTTCTCCCAGAAGGCTCCACATTCATTTGCACTACTCAGGTGACCCTGATGATATAGATAAACCTCCAGGTGGCCTCAAAGACTCTCTAAAAGAATGCTAGTGACCAACTGTCTGCAAGGAGTATAAATCCTTTTATTCCACACCAGTCAGAGTTGAAAAAGCTTCTTGAATGAGAAGTAAAACATCTTCAAAGAAAAACCAGAAAGTCCAGTTGCCTCTTGGAAAAAAAAAAAGCACCTTTGGGACTTTTATGGGTGTTATGTTAAAACATCCAATGGAAGGAAAAGATCAGATGCCAAGGTAAAGGCTTTTGTTTTCTTCACACGTCCTGTTGAAGACAATGATGTGATAACATTATTTATTCCAATATACTTGATCTTAAGGAGAGAAAAAAGTTTAAAACTAGAAAAATTAACTCAAACTTCCATGGGAATTCTCAGTCATTGGTTCACGCATCTGGAACATATCTAGCTTGGAGAACTTTGATGTAAATACATACTATTTCTCCAATAAGAGAAAGGCTCCGTAATACTCTGAAATCACCTCTGCTTTATCTAGGGTTAATTGTTCAGATTAAAAATGCATTCATTTCCTAGACTTTTTTATATCAGATGAGGTTACCATGTCTGAGTTACATAAAACCAGATAATGACAGCGAATCAGAAAACTAGCTCACCACTGCCATCTACTGCTTATCAAGGTTTTTTTTGTTGTTTGTTTTTTTTCCATCCCTGATACAATAATCCTAATCTCAATGCTCTCAGAACTGGACTTTACTTTCACCTCCAGCTCTCAAATGGAGACACATGGACCAAAGTCCCTAAGGTGCTTTTTCAAGAGGCAACTGGACTTTCTTGCTTTTCTTAGAAGATGTTTTGCTTCTCATCCAAGAAGTTTCTTCAGCTCTGACTGGATGGTGGGGAAAGGAAGGATTTATACTCCTTGCAGACAGCTGGTCATTTGCATTCTTTTAGAGAGTTGTGGAGGCTCTTGGAAGCTTGGCTGTGTCCTCAGAATCACCCAAATAGTGCAAATGGAAGTGGAGCCTTTTTGAAATTGCTGAAAGGGTTCCTACAGTTAGAGGACCTTGGCCCTGTCACTTTCGCTCAGCTCTGAGAAGGAGGCAATAGCAAAATACTCAGGGCTGTCTTAATGCAGGGGCCTGATGGGCATTTGCCCGTGGGCCCCACAAGCATTGGGGCCACGTACTAATCTGTGTATATTTATCAAATGTTTATCATGTTGATTAGTTGTTGCTCCACAGCATGTTTTTAATGTTTCAATACCGATTTTGTTGGAAGTGCCAATGAAATAGATATATGTTTAATTTTATTGACCGTTTACATTTTTATTCCTGTGTGAGTACTTGTTGTAGAGGCCCCAGTACACTGCTTTGCCTGGGGCCCATAATGCCCTGAAAACACTTTTAAATTTTGTTAAGAAAACTGCAAGGACTTGTTCAGACAAGAACTCAAAATTGAACTGAAGGTACCAAAAAAAGAGGATTTCCGATGACACATTATAAGAGAGAATTGTATCTGTAACTCTTAGTTATGGAGTTACTTAAAATTAAAAAATATCCATACATAATTATAAATTATGCCATATCTTGGACAAAAACATGTTAAAATGCATTTTACCCTAGAAATACTCAGTGTCTATGAAGAAATGCAACTCAATGTGAAGAACATTTTTAATTAATGTCCATCCATCTTAATTGTATGGCTACCATACCAAGCTACATCATGTCTGCATTAAGTCAGATGTTCTCTCTTTCAGATGAAAAGAAGCTTGCTTAGTTTTACGGCTTTTAATGGTCTGATGTTATTTGAATTTCTTTTATCATTTACTTCATAGTATGTTGGAAAATCCCAATGTATATTCAGAATAACTTAAACAGTTTATAAAATAAAGCTATCATTTTAAACACAACCATCAGGGGAAGAAAATCAACATCCAGAGATGTTTTATATTAAAAGATGTCAGTGTTCTATCACTGAATATTGTGTATTAACAAGAGGGAAGGGGTGTACAGTACAGACAAAGTAACATCTGAAAATTCTGGCAAAACTTCTGTCTTCTAATTCTGGTGAAAAGTGAGTTCAAGAAAGACAACAACAATTTAATGATCCCTCAAAAAGCAGAACCAGAGAAGGCTTCACAGGTCCTGTTTGTCTGTAGCAAGCACACAATTAGTCTTGTCTAAGTTTTAACTTCCTTTCCTTTAGCATGTGTTAAATAAAGCATGAAAACTGGGTGGACGGTCTGCAGCCTTTCATTCTATTGGCACAAATTTTTATCTTGGAGTCCTTGATGTTGTCTATGGCTGTTTTCCTGCAAATGACCTAGAGGTGGAGCTTTTGCCTCACAATCAGGAAGCTGCGAGTTTGATCCTAAATAGAGACTAATATTTGAAATAGACTCTCCTGCTAGAGCAGGGGGTTGGACTAGATGGCTTCCAAGGTCCCTTCCAACTCTATTATTTTATGATCTATGAAATGTTTCATTACCAGAATAGATAACCACTTCAAGAGAACAGTTCAACCCTGAGCTACATATTTTTTCTTCTGTTGGTACAATTTTTTTATATCCGAATTTCTGTGCCATTACCAAGTCTCAGATGCATCTCTGGCTGGAGGAAGGAATCCGCAAGTGGATCAGACAAGCTTCCTTCCAAGGTCCAAGGATCCATACCACTCGGGCAAGATCCCCCAGCCTGCTCTGGTTACCTCTTTTCGGTACCAAAGATGCAAAGGGGCGGGGAGCCTCGGCCATGCTTGGGGGGGTGTCTAGAAAGGTGAAGAGCATTAGGATCCACAAGTGGACAAAAGTAAGGGGCATGCATAAGTGCACCTCCATGCCTACCGCCTCTGTCCTAATGTCCCCAGTTATTCATACCTATTTCCTATATCTTACTCATGTTTATACTTATACCTATTATCTTGTAAGCGATTGACAAATCAAATCAAATAAATAAAAATAAAAAAGAGTCTTCCAAACCAAACCTAGCTGCCTTGCTAGGAAAGCCATGGTGAGCGACTGGGAGCCTGGGAGAAATACGAGCCTGCGGATCAGGATGCGGTAACCATCCGGGGCAGGAACGGCGCTCCCAGCCATCTGCAGTCGGTTTAGCAAAACTGCCTGGAACAAATTAAAGCAGTCGATCCTGGAAGAGATCTGGGGGTAAAGCACGTGGCTGAATGGAATGTCCGGGAACATTCTGGCTTTTGGCAATTTCTCTCTCCTTCCGACCCTCTGAAGTATTGATCTGAAGTCGTACAACAAGCCCAAAGTGGAGGGCTGCGGAGAGGTGCGGTGCCCGCTTGCCTGCTCCTGAACAGCAACCAGGTCTCACCATCATGCTGGTTGACAAGCCACTAATGCTGGGCCTGCGTGTTGAGTGCGCGTTTTTGCTTCCAAACCCCTCAAGCCAAGAGGGCAGAGACTGAAAAAGGCAAGGGATGCGGGGATAAATGCACCTTTCAAATTGAGTGTATGCCCAGTGTGTTTGTCTGCAATGCAAAGGAGCAATCACTCACCTCTTTTTAAGAATCTGGTGTTGCTCCTGTTCTCTGGGAACCACAGCCTGATAAGAGAACATTGCAGATGTTGAAATTCCATCAGAAGTGCCAAATGTAGCAACTGCACTGCGGTGGTGCTTCAGCAATTTCATGAGGTGTGAACTTCTACTCCCAACTCACACAGTAATTTTGGGAGTGGATGTCCACCCTCTGAAAAGTTTTATGCTGAAAATGGATTACATTTCCACAAAAGGGATTTTTAAAAAATTGTGTGTCCCTGATGGTGGCAAACCAATGTTGCTGAATTGTGAAGGCAGTCTTCCCCAAGTGGTTATAAAAAGCACTTTGTGTTCCACAATACCAAATTGCTGTCATTTCCCCAGCAACATTTACACTGTCAATAGGAATCCCATTTTTGAAGACCAGCTTAGGAGAACAGAAAAAAGCAGTGCAGTGATAAGTAATAGGATGCTTAACCATTATATGATCATACAAGAATGAATTCCACAATAATCTTCAGTCCCATCACCAACACAACATACAGTTACATTTTCCATTAACCTTTCTCTTACAACATACCAAGATTTGATGGAAGACTGTTATGTTGTGTTTTTAAGTTTAAAAAAAATCCCTGAAATGTACCCTCACCCACACATAATCAAATTGTTCAATTTTAACGTGAGAATTTGGTTTTAATATACAAGATTTAATGGTGCCACTTGACTCACATGAGATTCATAAACACGCAAACAAAACAACATCTTAGGGGTACAATTTCATGAGAAAAATAAACATGAGATTATTTTCACTTCTCTAAAGGATATAAGTACACGTTCAATTTATGGTCTATGACTTTATTGGCAAGCCTAATAACAGCTGTGAACGAATCAATAACAAGAAAAGAGAACAAGACTCTATTAAATGAGGCTTTAGTTATCCACAAATACAACTCAAAATGTAAGTTTGTTAATAGATGACTTGAATGCTTTGAATGGCCCTTTCATTCAAATTAAGGGCAAAACAGCTCTATTGAAGGTATCTGTACCAAATGTTTGGAGACTTCAGTGAAGAAAAAAATAACTACAAAATGTCCTTTGGTAAATGCATTTGGGAAAAGAAGATAAATGGGGCCCACATGGAGTCTGTCGGGATACTTTCTGGAGAACCATAGAATGAAGAACTGGAAAAATCTGTAGCCCACTGATGATAACAGAGCTGCCAGACACCACAGCTAGAAATCCATGTGCCATTGATTATGACTCTTCCCAGCAGGAAAAAAGAAACATCTGGAACTAAAGTCAGACCTTGCAAAAAAGGAAACACAGTAGAAAGATGGGAAATAAGGTCGGCTTTGCTAAGGATGGAATTCCATTAAGGGCAAGGAGACTTGTTTTCTTTTGTCTCATTACAGAATTGCATCTTATGTTAAAGTTTTCTCTGGCTTTGAAACTTTCAAATATATTGGAATAAGAGTTGTTTATTCTGATATTATTCTAGTTCAAAGAATCAAAATTTGTAAAGAGGTAGAATTAAGGTTCGGGCATTTAGGCCATCAAATCTTACATTAAGGTTAAATAAAGAAACTGTTCTGTTCTACTTGAATATACTGTACAATGTATTCACTATAAACAATTTCTTATGAAATCTGATAAACAGATCATAATATCTTGCCAAGCATGGTTTCCATTGTTAATTAATTATGTGCATCTTCAATAGATATGCCTGTATTATGACAAAGTGTCACATGAGGAGTCAAATATGTAATTAAAATGTTTCTACTAATAATCATTGGACTCACTAATTATATAGGGACAAAGATGTAGTTTAAAAAAATTCATTGTCAATTTGTTCTAATTCCTCAGCAGAATTAGGGATTAATCAGTGTCTCATATTTTCTCAATTTCACATAGACATTTCTGAAAACTAATTTAAAGGATTCATATTGTAATAAAATTTCCAAATACCCACACACCCACACAAAATATCCGGCCTACATTTTTTTTTTGTACTGAAATATTTGAGGAACAAGGTAACTGAGAATGTTTGAAATGAGAGACAGTCCTGAGGGATGATGCCTGACTAACTGATTTCATTGGGAGTTATGTGCAAATATCCAAAGAGAATAGTCAGCATTTGTGGTTTAACAAGAATAGCAATACATTTGATGGAGTTTTTTACAAAATAAAAAGCTATTATGATCAGACAAATCAATTATGTACTATTATTGCTAGAGATTTTGGCAAGATATCTAGCTTACATAATATTTTGGATTCATAAACTACTAAGTGGGAATATGACTACTCAAAACAAACAAAGATAGGAGGTTGATAAATGGTTTATACTTCTCCAAGTCCTTCCTGTAAATAAGAGGAACAGCATAAAGTAAATGAATAAGAGACCCTGCAAGGATTGGTCATTGGTGTCCATCTCAGCTTCAGGTGCAGATATGAAGCTGTTCATCACTGGAAAAATATTCCACCATATCCTGAAATGTTCTTTCTGTATGTGTGTGTGTATGTGTGTGTGTATGTGTGTGTGTGTGTGTGTTTTATTCTTTAGAATCTTCCTTGATCATCATTCATGATGTGTTGGACATGTTTGTGTTAGCCAGGCATTTCCTTGGCTGCAAGCAACGTGGCCCACAGAGACATGAATGATTATTAGATCCTGATGGTGGGAATTTGTTTTACTTTCAAAGGTTAGACAATATGCACATATCTGGTTGTGTTTATTTTCTTTGATTAAGATCAGATGCCACGTTAATAGGTACCAAATGCAACAAGAAGTCATATTTACTTCCTGTTTACATGTTTCTTTTTAATATAAATTGCAGACAGTAACTTTGAAACATGGTAATGACAGCTATGAGTTTGGTCTTATGGTGTCAAATGCTTTCCCATCTGGTTTTGACATGTCTGTAATATATTAACTAAATCATTGCTACATTTCTTTCAGAACCTGTCCCAAAATTACCCTGAATTTTACATTTGTTTTCCTCAAAACTCCTTCACTGAAAAAGCATTTTGAGAATATGTGCTGTGTGGTTTTTGTATATTATTATTATTATTATTATTATTATTATTATTATTATTATTATTATTATTATTATTATTATTATTATT
>BHFT01056230.1:0-43747 GCA_004320025.1 Laticauda laticaudata
ACCAAGTGGATCAGCCGACGGGACACGATAGAGTTGAGACGACGAAGACTACATAAATGTTGGATGCCATTCCTGTGTGATATCGGAGATTGGGCCATAGTAGATATGGTTGTGGGAATGGTAGGGTCTATAGCAATGGAATCAGGAGATAAGAAAAGATTAGGTGTTTACTCGCTCTCACACAGTGTTAATGGGCACGCGCACCTGTGCGAGTAGTGTTATTGAGACAGTTGGTTGAATTGGATATGCAAGAGAGCGCCTATAGTAGCAGGATAGGGCAGCCGGTGGAGTACGCAGCCGTGGACGTCGATCGAGCACACAAGACAGCTAGGACTTTTTGGCAGGTAGGATTTATGCGTATCTGCCCATGGACGAGTGTAGCACTCACACAGGCCGAGATCTTCAGACAGAGGATACATCATTCCCAGCAGCGCATCCCGAGCACTCGACTATTCATAACACACCAATCACCCCAAAGAGTAATCCCCACTGACCACCATCCCACTGGCTCTCTTAACGACCCCATCGCAGCAAGCATGGCAAAGGCTTTTCTAAAGAGTTTCTAGACCAAAGATTTTATTGTAATAAAATAAATTCGAAGCAAGTGCATGAGTCGCCAAGACCACACCAGACAATCACCTCTCTATCTCATAACCAAGAGTGTAAAGATAGTTATACCCAAGTAGAGAGCCCAATCACACTCCACAAGAGTTGACGCGAAGGTGAGTTATGGACACCACATAGTCACGACTGTTCCTCGCGTGGCGGTATTCCTCTTGGTCAACTCGGGAAAGGAGGTGGTGCCTAAGTGCTAGCGCGGGCGAGAGAAAGCCCGAGTGCTCGTGGAGGGCTGAGGCTGCGGCTGCTGGTAGCTGGCTGGGTCTGTGAACGCCACTAAGAATGTGCCTGGCGCCGAAGAAGGATAACACCAAATGCAGAAAACGAGAGAGAGCAAGAGCAGAGGATTTCAGACAGGCTTGGCGATGCAGCCCGCCAGTGACTTGTTGGAGTCTCTCATTCTAGCATTGCCGCATGTGGTGTGTCAGTCCTCCAGAGAGCGTAGAATGGAAGCACGATTTGTACATTGAGTGGCCGTGGCTTTTGTGGCTGGGTGGGGTGGAGCGTAAGGAAGGCAGTGTAGTGGGCGCTGTCTGGGTCTGACACGACTGGGATGAGAGGGGCTTGGCTGTCTGGGTGCGACAATCGTGGCATGGGTGAGTTTACAGTCGGTGGGGTCCATGGTGCGCTGAGCGAGCTGGGCAATTGGGGTCGGCGCGATTAACACAGGAGACCACTCGCGCAGTCTTTAGAGGCTGGGGGGTGCAACGTGGGCGGGTCCGACTAGCACACTTGAGCGCTGGACTTGGGAAGGGGCTGCATGTTGTCGTTTGCTGCTGGACCTGCTCTGGGTAGCCGTAGCCCACTTTTCGGTATGTGGGGGACCTCTGTCGTGCAGAGAGCACGATGGGGAATAGGAGGTGAATACAGACCTGGGGTGGACGGAAGAGTAGTAACTTGTCGGTGAGCCAAAGTTCTCTACACTCTGGGAGGGAATCTGTGGAAGCAGGCTTGGTGATGGTGGGCTGTGTCTTCATGGGCCACCCGTGGTACTGTGGCTTGTTTTACACGCAGGCGGGGTTGTCCGGCCATGTGCCAAGTGAATGAAGAGGCAGGTCTGGCTACATCAGGTGAGCGAGTAGGGCATTCCGCAGTTGGAGGTATGAGTGTTGTCGGTGTGATTACCCCAGCTGAGAAGAGGAAGATCTATGCCGCTCCTTGATGGTGTCGTCTCTATTCATCACACAGCCAGGAACAGTAGCGGTGCAATGCCCCTGCCTTGTCTGGCTCTCTGCCTGTTGTCTGGGTGAGATGTGTGGTTTGCTGGGTGTGGAGGTTAGCGGGTTGGACTGTGGTGGAAGTTGCTCGTCTCCTTTCTCCCACTGGCATCAGCGGGGTTCCTCCTGTGCTTCCGCCATCCCCCCCCGCTCCCACGTTACGGTTAGTACAGCTGGATCGGTGAGGGATTACTCTGTTTGGTGGGCCAATGCATCCAATAGGATGAAGCAGTGGATCCTGTCCGTTCAGGGGTGCAGGGAGCTGACTCGTCTATGGCGCGAAAGAGGACTGGCTCCTCAGCAGGCTGCCCTGAGAGATAGGGGTTGTGGAGAGGGGGGCTGCCCGTGCGGTGAGCGGTCATTTCCTCACAAACGTCACAAGGAAGCTGCATTTGGCCAATGGATCAAGTAGTTTCTCTCTGTCCCTGTCAGCTGTGGACGCGCGAAGGCCATGCAGATTTCTTGAGGGGTGGGCAGCTTCCCATACCAGGTGTGCAATGTGCATTCGCACCAGCCACAGGAGCTACCCTCGAAGTGTTAGGCCAGGCTTCTCCGCGCTTCTCATCTCCACAAGGCAGCCTTGCCTTCCTTTTTGTGTCCCCCTATAGAGCCTGGTGTCCCTTCTTGCACAATAGATACTCATTCGTCTCATCAGCCTACTCCAGCACCTCATCGTCTGTTCTTCTCCGTCGATGTCTTGTATTCCCTCCTCCACTGTTCTTGGCAGTGCTGCCTGCTTCCTCCCTTTGCAGGACACGACATAAAGGGCCCTCATCAGCCAGGGGGCCCAGGTTGTAGGGGCTGCTCCTCCAACACCACCAGCGAGCAGCGTCAGCAAGCACTCGTAGCTACCGAGCAGGACGCAGCAGCAGCGAGCAGATCAGGAGCCAGAGAAGAGACGCACGAGAGAGCCGAGAGCACCAGGATCAGCTCAGCAGCAGAGTAAGCAGCCAGCCAGGACCAGCGAGCACCAGGAGCCAACAGCAGCACCAGCAGCAGCACTGACAGACAGCAGGACCGGGAGCGACGACAGCAGGAGCAACTGAGCAGGACCGGCATAGAGAGGCGAAAGCAGACGCGGAGCACGCCAGCAGGACCAGCGAGAGCAGGCGCATAAGAAATCAGGACCAGGAGCAACAGGAGCACAGAGCACAGTCAGGCCCAGCAGGATGAGAGCAGCGGCCAGGCAGAATTAGCAGCAGAAGCACAGCATAGGGCAGCGAGCATGCAGAGTAAGCACCAGTAGATTTATATCCAGACACCTGCCAGAATTTTTAACTTCAGAGTAGTAAGCACAGAGTAATTCACCAGCAGAAAGCTGCAGCCAGAAGCCACAGCAGGCACACGCATAGGAGCAGCATCATGCAGCTCCTCCAGAAGCAGAAGCAGCAGAATGCCCGCAGCCCCAGAAGAGCGAGCCCGATGCTGGCAGAAGCCCCAGCAGAAACAGAGGCGAGGGCCAGGGGTGGGAGGTGTGGCCCTAGGTCCCTCTTGCCAGGAGCTGGGCAGCAGATGACTGAGGCTTTCTCTTCTTAGCGGCCACTGTCTTTTTGGCAGTTCGCTAGCTGGGCAAGGCAGGATCTGGCAGGCAGCGCAAGCAGCTGGCAGGCTGGCAGCGAAGGCTGCAGGCTGGCAAGGCTGGCAGGCTGGGCAGGCTGGCAGGCTGGCAGGCCTGGCAGGCTGTGCAGGGACAGGGCAGAGCAGCGCACGGCGATAGTGTGCTAGGAAGCCAAGGGGTCTTTTGCCTCTGATAACTAGTGTGAGCCCGGCTGCTTGAGAAGCGAGGCTGCATTTTATTGACACCTTAGTAGAGTTCCGCACGGGGCTGTAGTCGAACGCAAGTAGACACAATGCCTCAGATACAGCCCGACATGCGCAGGGTCGCCACGCACTCAGGCTATTTCTAGCCAGTAGATTATCCGCGATCTCACGCGCTGTCATGGCATAGGGTACGCCATGGGATACATATGGCGTTGTCGTAAGTGCCGCTCTTAGTGTCCTTGCATGAGCTTGCTCCCGTTCGGGTCCGCTTCATCGGCCAGCTGTGGCTCGGCGTACACTCTGCATGTGGGCTCTTTTTCCCGTCTGCCCGCGTTCCCACGTTAATAGGACTGCAGTCCCCTGGGGGAAGCCTTGCGGATGGATGGCACATCTGCTCGCCAATGGAACGCGGTCCAGCATCGTCGGACGATTAAGGTCTTGCCGTGGAGCTATCCGTTTTTCCATCCGCTCTGGCGTCCTGCCGACCCATCCGTTCCTTTGATTCCACAGTGTTGTCTGCTCACTGGTTAATGCAAAGTTTTTGCCGCCCTTTTGAGTATAGGCGGATAGAACGGAATGGAACATTTTTGTTCTTGTCCGCTGTGTCCTTTTTACAAATGTTTTGCATCCGTCGGCCAGTGTGACAGGGCCTTTACAGGCAGAGTGCTCTTCATAGAAAACTATCTTAAAGACCAATTCAAGGAGTCAGGAAAATTTGTTTTTCTGCAAAAAAACAAAGAAAATTTGCAAAGTTACTTTGCCATATTTATTCACTTGAGATTTAGGCTAATTTAAGTTTGTCTTATGAAAGTTAAGTAATATAATAGACTCATACCAGACCAGGACTGAATTATGGAGGAAATTCAGAACTCATCTTTTGTTACTAAGAGATGAATGGATAGTCTAGGCATTTTTGTTAGGTCAAATCCAGAGGTGGGATTCAGCTGGTTCACATTGGTTCAGGTGAACTGGTTGATAATGTTTGGCACAGTTCGGAGGACTGGTTGATCCCACCATTGGCTTGCCCCACCCACCCCTCCCCTCCCTTCCCAGCCACTCCTTATCTCACCTTGTCCACATGCCTAGAGTCACACTCATGGCCCAGCTGCTCTCTGGCTCCCTCGCTCAGCTCCGTTCCTTGCCCGCTTGCCTGCCTTCACCACTTGCTCGGACCATGCAGCGCCCAGGCAGGTGATTGGCAAGGAGTGAAGAGCAGCTGGACCGTGGGCACCGCAGGGTAGACACTGTAGCCCAGCTGCTCTCTGGGTCCTCACCTGCTTATCTTCCTTTGCTGTTTGCCAGGACCACATGGTGCCCAGGCAGGCAAACGGGTGAGGACCCAAAGAGCAGCTAGGCCATGGGGGAGGCATGGCAGGACAGGGACGAAGGCAGGCAAGCAGGCAAGAAGCCAGAGAGTAGCTGGGCCATGGGCTGTTGGCAGTCCAGATGAGCGAAGGCAGGCAGGCCTTGTAGACTGTCTTGCAAAAGGGCAGTTTTAACTAACTTAAAGATGAGGGTCAGATGAATAGAGTTCATTGCTGGTCAGTGTCCTGCAGTTCTACCATTTGCACTAGTGTCTCCAATACTAAATGGGCTGCTGTACATGATTGGAAGGAACATATCTTTAACTCAGGAATATAAGCTGCACGGTTCCTAGGGCTAACATAATAATACATCAATAGCATTGTCCGCTGTAACCAAGAATTAAGTTACTAATGGCTCATTGCCTATGTTCTATTTTTTTGAAATCACACAAGCAAATACTTCCCTGTGCTTGGGACCTGACAGCAAAAAAAGGCAATTAAAATTCTGCACATGTATCCCTGTTTTGTCTGCAGAAAAAAAGTGGTGGAAACTTGTTTGTGCTGAGTCAAATAAAACTGACAATGGAGGATGCCATTGCTGTGCTCCAGTAAATGAGATTTGTGCTGTTGTAATAAATTGGGAGCCTTGGAGGGTTGTTGAAAAATATTTGACATGGTAAGCAAACAATAGTTGAAAGACAATTTAGAAACCTAGGTCAGGTGCTGTGAAAATATAAGGTGCCACAGAACAGACATGGCAGAGTAAAAGCACAGTCAAACAACTGTTGTTGATTTTACTCTCTAACAGTTTATAAGGTTGTTGACAACCTATTTGAGAAGCTCAACAGTCTCCAAGCAAAAGAGCATTCAGAATTGTTATTTAGACAAGTATGAAGGCAGTTAAAATATTCTCCAGTTGTCTATCTCTTTCACTGATCTTACAATTTTGATCATATTCTGAACCAAATCAAAGAACAATCCCCAGAAAGGACTAAATTTTCATTAAGCTTCTTTCATACACTTTAATATCCTTTTGTCTGGAATTTGTCTTCATGTTCTCAAAATTCCCAAATACCTTTCCAATATTCCAATTTCTACTTCTGATGCAGATGCTCAAGGAAATGTTCCTGTTTAGTTTCAACCTGACAGAAAAGTAGTATGGATAAGCAGTAGTATCCGTAGTAGTGGTATGGATAAGCAGTAATGGCTGCTTATTCATACTAAAAAGAACGAAAAGAGATGTAGATTCTTAACAAATCTGATGATCTAAACTTACAAATATGTGTAAGCAATACAAGTTAAATATAATGCAATAAAATAATATTGTAATAGATAGACTACATTCAAATAATATTTGTGCCTTTTCATTCTCCTGTCTTTCTTAGAGTTCTTGTTTTACACAGATCTTCANATGGAAGATGCCTTCAAACAGACAATTTTTTCTTATGGCTTCCTATTATAGGGCTCAATAAAATAAGGTACATTTTATAAGGTATATGCAGCAGGCCTTAATATATAGGTTATTCTAGCCCAGTTCTTATCTTCACCATTTGCCACTTCATGTGACGCTCAGGTTTCTGTGTCATTGCTCTCTTTATGATTTCACTAATTATTTTGCCTTAAAATGTATGTCTTCCTAAATATCAATTGCATTTCTTGACATTTTGCAATTTTTGCGTAAAAAAAATCAGGATACTACTGGAAGCATGCAATCTATCCATTTTACTGATGTGTAATATGTGTCATACATACACCTAAAAAGGAGACAGGGTTTGATCATAAATTGCACCTGCCATCCTGCCATCCTCAACTATTAATATTTCAAAATTGTAGGTTTTCGTTTCCTTTCCTTAGTCGCTAGAAGGTATTCCACTGAGCCTGTCACAATTACTTATTGCACAACCAGAATGGCCTGGAAAACTCAGGGTTACCACCCTAAGCTTATGACACTAGCCTTGTGCTTCCAGTTTCCTGCTTTTTTTTTTTCTACACACAAAACACCAGCCAGCAGCAAAGAGAAACAGGGTAAGGCCAGTATCTCTTTCTATCATTATAACAAGGATGGGATCAGCTAGGAATAGATAGGAGGAAAGGTTGTCTGAGAAGCAAGCAAATCTCTAGGATAAAGTATGTAAACTCACACATATGTAAGAGACTGTATTTCACAGTCAATTCAGTCAAAGAATAAGTAATAAGGATAATAGTAGCAGTAGTTAAAAATTCAACTTTAGACTAAACTAGACTGGAGTTGGAAGGGATCTTGGAGGGCTTCTAGTCCAACCAAAGGAAACCCTATACCATTTCAGACAAATGGTTATCCAATCTCTTCTTAAAAACTTCCAGAAGCATTTACTACTTCTGGATGCAAGTGGTTCCACTGATTAATTGTTCTAACTGTCAGGACATTTCCCCTTCGTTCCAGGTTGCTTCTCTCCTTGATTAGTTTCCACCCATTGCTTCTTGTGGAAACTCCTCCTGTCTCCAGATTGACTCTGGGTGACTCCCAGTATACAATCTGATGAGAACCAAACCAACAGAGAGCAATTAGGGATGAAAAGCTGAGATACAGGCATGCCCCAGAGATTCTTATGTCATGGCTATTTCTTGGTGCACTAGCTGTTGCATCAATCTGCTTAATGGGATGGACTGTTGTCCTATGCCCCAGAATATGAATGTGTTCAAGGTGGAGGGAAATATAATATCTGGGACTGATGGAAGTAACTCCATATAGAATACTATTTTCCATATATCAGAGGGATTAGAACGTGTAGGGGGATGTTGGAAATTCAGTTGTACTGAATGTGGTGTGGGTAGTGTTTGTGAAAATGTTGACTCCACATATAGGTTGGTGTGAGGGATTACTGCTCTAGTAAAAATATCAGAAAGGTATCATTACTCTAAACAATAAAGAGAATATAAATAAATAAAATAATAATAAAAAAACCCCAGTCAGGCACAATCTTAATGCGGTTGTGGGACTTGCAAACTCCATGGCGAGTTTGAGACACTCTGCTAGAGAGAAGTTTGCTGAGGATGGGCTTCAGCACAAGCCTGAAAACTTGGAAAACAAAGTAATGACCCAAATTGGATCCTGCAACATTATCCCGGGACACATATATCTGCCTTCTTTTGTGATGAGAGCTATGTTAGAGGTTCAACCATATTGGACAGGTCTTATCAGATGACCCATCAATGCCTCCTTGAGATGTTAAATAACTCCAACCCTATCTCCAATATTCTCTATTGAATATCCAATATTCACAAAGTGTCTTTTATAAAAAACAAGGTATATCTCTTCTCTTTTCTGTTTAACATCTATATGAAGTTGAGGTTTCTTCTGCAGGTCATTTTAGTGAGGCAGTTGAGGTCCTGCCCTAAGGTCTGGGGGCTGTAAGGGTCTAGATAGCGTCTAGAAAAAAAACAGTTACAATTGAATTTCATTGAATCACAAATCCTGTGGGATTGTGGTAGGATATAAATATAATAAATAAATCTGATAGACATAAAAGGCGGTTTGTATTAGGAAGCAAAATTGTATTAAATTATTGTTCTTAAACCTGCTATGTTTACAGATTTTAAAGGCAGATGCACTGCTACCATATTGACCTAGAACTGTTACATTTAATATAAAAATGTATTCAAATATGCCCGTGATGGTGAACCTATGGCACGTGTGCCAGAAGTGGCACGAAGAACCTTCTCTCTGGGCATGCCAGCCGTTGCCCATTGCTCTTCTGGGTGAACTGGTTTTCACACACATGGGAGTGGCAGAAACTGGTGAGCAGCTCTCTAGTGCACATGTGCATGCTAGCCAGCTAGTCTTCGTGTGCATATGCACGCTGGCCAGCTGGTTTTCATGTGCATGTTAGAAACTGAAAGAGCAGGTCAGTGTGCATGCATGTGCCAGGGAGCTGGTCTTCCTGTTTCCAGTGCATGCATATTTTGGCACTCAGTGCCTTTTCGGTAGGTGTGCGCTTCTGTTTTGGTACTTGGTGCCAAAAAAGTTAACCACCACTGAAACATGCTGTTTAACATGTTCCTGGAATTGCTCTCGAGTAAGCAGAAAAACATTTTGAGTCATGTCCCAATGAGAAGTGTCTAAAATTTTGACCAGATTGTTTTCCTTGCCTTTAATAAATCTCTAAGGCTCTGTAGTATTAATATTCAGACTTCAGAAAAAGGAAAACTGGGATAGGCAAATAGAATCAGCTGTGAAAGGCAACAACAATGAGGATCTTATAAGGATCTTATAAAATAGTATTCTAAAAATGGGGATGGTAAAATGATTCTCCATATACAGAGTGAGTATTATAAAAGTTGAGAGACAGAGCAATAAAATAGGTTTCCACTTACACACCCTCCCCTACTTTCTACTACCTTTTCATTTCTCAGGACTATCAGGTGGCTGATGTTTTAAACAAGCTGCAGAGCCTTTGGTCTGATCCAGTGAAACAATTTTGCTCAAGCCAAAACCCTCGTCACTATGTTCCATTGGCTTTCAAGCACAATTACATCACTTGATTTTCAACAATGCACAAACTCCTCCAAGACATTCATATTAAAAAACAAAGCAGCTTCAGAACATAGTGCCTTACTTCCACAAAGACTGTAGATATTTCCTTTCCATGATTAATTGATAACTGACGAGCTTCTGTGTTAGACAACTGGGATACAAGTAGCAACCAGCTGCTTGGAAGAATAACATTCTTCCTGACAGGAAGAAAAAAAGGGAGCATTTGATTGAAAGCCTTCCTACTGTTCCTTAACTGTTACCAAGGATAGCTTGGCTTGCAAACCCGTGGGAAAATAAAGTTTTCAAAGGAGTGTTGCAAAGGTCTCTCTGGGGCAATTAAGCCAGAAGTCTGAAATGCAGAATATTTATTTGGGCAAACACCTCAGTGGATAAGTGAGATGGGGAATGTGCAAAAAGAAGGTAAACATGTTGGCCTTTCTGAAGATAGGCCACAATGAAGTGCAATACTTTGTCTTATAGATCAGAGATTGCCAAACAGTGGTCTACAGACCACTGGTGGTCCATGAGAAAATTTTGGTGGTCCACAGAACACCCATGTCTGCAATGGGGTGATACTGGCGGCAGATGGACTGATGCACGTGGGGAAGGAGGGAAGTGTAGAGGAGATCGCGGCATCAGAGCCTCCTCCCTGGTGTTCCCTGGCCTGCGAGGTGTTGGGGGAAAAGGAACCTCTGAACTGGTGTTGCCTCCTGCCTCTGTGTCTTAAGGAGGCTGAGCGGCTGCCAGTGTTGCCCTCAGGTGAAAATGTTATGAGGGGGAGGCTTGACCCCTCCCCTCAGAAGCTGCAAAGTGCTTGCTGTTCCTCTGGCAGGCACCAAGCCTCCTCCCACTGTGCTTCTCTTCCTCCTCACCAAAAAGTGCTCACGCCCAGCAGGAAGGAGGCTTGGTGGGTGCCAGAGGGTTGGTGAGCGCTTTGCTACTCTCCCTCCCTGCACTTATCAGTCCATCTGCTGCTGGTATCACCCCTGTTGCCCCACCTCCCTGCCAGCCATCTGGTTTTCAGCACATGGCTCGTCAGTCTCCAGACATCAGATTCCCACCACCCAGCATCAGTTCAGAGGTTCCTTTCCCTCCACCCCCATACCCAGGGACAGAAGGGGGGGAAAAGAGAGAGAGAGAGAAGACAGACAGACAGACAGAGTGAGAGAGAGAGAGAAAGGGGAAGAGAGAGGGAGAGAGGGAGGGAGGGAGGAAGGGAGAAGGAGAAAGAGAGATGAGAGATCCCGGTGTTTTGTTTTCTGTGGGAAATGGGTCCAAATGACTCTTTGAGTTGCAGGAACAGGCAGCCAAGCTAAGTGCCTGAAGGACCCCATCCCGTCAGTGGGAGTCCAGGTGCTTCAGCAAGTAGCATACTGGAATCATATTAGTGGTCCATGGGATTTAAAATTATGAATTTGGTGGTCCCTGACATCCAAAAGGTTTGAAGACCCCTGCTGTAGATGATTGACAACCTGACAAACTTATGAACTCAAACTGCCTTTGGTTACACTTGAGGTCTGAAATCCTTCCAGTTCTTCAAGAGGAGATGGTCAGGTATGGAAACTCTGGGTGTTATTGATATAAAACAACTGACTATATGAAGAAACATAGGTTTCACAAACTTTAAATGAAAATTCTCATCCCTTCAGATCATAAGGTGGCTTATATTAAAAACAAACCAGTCAAATTCCATCTTGCTGGAACTGCTTCTACCTTCTTTCTATCTACCTACCTACCTCAATGCATATGGCATTCAGCCCCTTCCTGAACTTTAGAATGTGAAGAATATTAGATAATGGAATTTGTGGTGAATCAAAATGGGCTAAAGAACTGCTGTAGCTGCCTTTGGTCTCACAATGGATTAGAGAAGATGGTCTTAATAGCACCCTTGTTCATTGTGAAAGATGAACTCATTGAAAGTCCACTGTGTGGGGCAGTATCATTCTGTCACTGCCTTGATTAATATACTGTCATATACCTCAAAATCAATTTTCATGAAATTGATGTTGTTACAGTTCCAAGCCCATTTCTTTGAGTGCTTGAAAATATTTGAATGAATGTACTTAAGATAACAGAGGAAGTGACTGTGGAAAATTGTGATTCTGATAAGCTACCTGAGAATAAAATCTCTCTTCAAGGTTCTGTTCCAGAATCTTTCAAAGGAAGGAAGACATGGAGCTCTTGGTATTGCCACTGCTTCTTCATTCATTGTTAGTCCAATATTTGGATTATCCAAGTCATTCATTCATGTGTGTCTAGTTTCATACTGAATGGGCTTGGACCACCTGCTATATACTGTTTGTTTCTTTAAACAGCTACTGCTAAAATATTAAAGAAAGAGCTTGCCCGTAGCTTTTTACGCTTAACCACAACAGGTAAATCATCTCTTATTTGAATTTGAGCCATATCTTTCTAACAGAGTTCTTATCTAAGGAGCATCAACACTGACAGAGTTGATTACACAAAGCTGGATGTTCTCATATTTCAGATACAAAGCATGGTGCAGAAATGATATAGGTGGCCCTTAGGTTAAGAATGTCTGACTCATGGACAACTCATACTTATCCACTGACTGTTGATTACTAAAATGGTGGATGACATTCTCTTTTCTCAAGCCAATGAACTGTTGAAGCTGCACAATGCTTTCATGAACCACTGAAGTCACATAGTCTTACTGTTTTTATGAGCATCACAAAATTGCATGTGCATTTTTTAATATAAATTTCATTTGAGTTTTCACAAAAGAAAAAACAATACAAATAAAACATCTTTTTTTTTAAAGTAGCATGATCACGAGTTATCACTTCTTCATACAGACACAAACTCAATTTCATGTTCATCTTTGTGTTCTATTCCATATCTTATTACTGTTTAACATTTTCTCCATAGTTTTTCCCTTCCTTTAATTTTCTCAACTTTTTTTTAATTATCTCATATCTCAATTCTAATCATTATATTTGTACTTTTGTCTGTCCTGTTTCAATTTCATATTATCTTTTCTCATTAAACAAATTTCCCCTGTAGTCACTAACTGGAGTATGACACCTTTATATCTTTTAATTATATCCATTCAATTCTTACTTAAACTTCAATTTATGCCTTTAAAATTATAACATGCAATATAATACATAACTTCCAATCGAATTCTGCTTGGTACATTCTTAAATACACACTATATCCTTAAAAAATTATATATATATGTAAATAAAGCACTCATTCCATTCCAAATCAATTCTATCGTTAATATTCATTAAAGTCTTAACATCTTTTTCTTTTCATTTGATTATCATACTTCCTTGTGAACACTTATAAACTTTCCATAATTAATTTTTTTTCCATATTTCTCTTCACTTATATTTTTTATAAATCATTAATAATAATTAAAATGTTCCCATCCTTTCCTAATTTCATTCTCTCATTCACTTTCTTTCATTTTTTTATTAACAAACATTCCACTATATTACAATAATTATTTTATCCATCATTTTCATCATATTTTCTAAAATTATTTCTATTTCTAATATAACAATGCTATCTTATGTATCGTTGCAGAATCCAGCCGGCTCGGGGTGCTCTGGCGGTGAGCATGGATTGAAACCACGCATGATCGCGGATTTTGGTCCGTCACCGAAGGAGCTCAAACCGGAAGTCCTGGTTTTCAAAATTGTATGTGCATTTTTAATATATAGTCTGTTTTCAGTGGTTTGTGAAAACATTATGCAGCTACAGCAGTTCATCAGGAAGGAGAAACACATTTTTAGTTGGGTCACAATTGCTGTTTCTTTAAGTTTTATATGCATAGAAAGGTAAAATAAATACTATATGCTAAGACAAACATTTGGCTAACTGACACTAAATAAACTATTCGGACTTAAATACAAATTTGACTTAGATAGGTTTTGGAAGGATTGTATTCTTAACTTGGGACAGCATATATATAGCATGAATAATACATTAGGACTGAATCTTATTCCAGTTTGATTTTATTTTAAGTTTATAATAACCCAAGTGGAAGTTACCAGCTCAAATAAAAACTAAATCCAATTAATAATACTTAAATCTAATTATAAGCATCCTGAATGTATGTTGCTGTATTGCATGTGTCCTGAGGTCGATGTGATGCAGCAATGGTATATTATCTCTATAGAGACCTTAGCTTGCATAGAATTGTGTGAACATGACATATTCACAATTTCGAGAGTAAGATCAGTAAAAAGTGAAAGGGATGGCTTGCTGACTGGGCATGACTTGGTGGTCATGTGACTGGGTGGGCACGGCTTTTATGTAAATATTATATTAAATATTGATTTTTTTTTTAAAAAGAGCAACTTTTACCCAAAAGCAGGCAAAGCAGGACAGCAGATTGAGTTGCTCACAGAATCACAGATTCACTTAGAGATCTGTTGTGACTCAGAGGTTTGAGCCTGCTTTGTCAGAGGTCGAGGACTTGGTCAGTGAGGAAGAGGAGGGATTTGGCTCTGAGGTTTGAGCTTGCCTTTGCGTGGAAGACACCAGAACTTGGACAATGAGGAAGGGGGATTGGCTCTGAGTTTCAGCCTGCCTTTGTTAGAGGATTTGGAATACCTCCTCCCCAGGACTTCCTCCTTGCAGGATCTTCCTCCCGACTTGTACCTCAGTGTTGGCAGATAATCAGGAGAGCATATCAGAGCCCTTTGAACTGGACGGATAAAGCTGAGGAATGTTGGTTTTGATGCGAGGCAAAGATGCAGGCAAAAAGCGTGAATGCAATGCAAAGAAAGGACAAATCCAGAGAGTGAGATGAGAGACTTACACGCCCCACCAGGGAATATAATTTTTGGGTGTATGTTTATGTTAGTCTGGGTTTCTGTTTGGGACAATGTGTTAACTAGTGAGAGAGCCTTTGCTGGATCTCTGTGTTCGACAGCTTTTATTTATGTTCCGGCTTTCTTATTCAAATTGGCAGACAGCTTGCGTGAGGAGTGCAAGAAACATTAGCAGCTCAAGTAATTTAACCCGGTAATCCCGGACGGTGTGTGCGTATTTGTGTTTTTTTCAGTTTGAAATTTGACTTTTGACTTTTGTTGGTACGGTGAGACAATAACAGAGATCTATCTATCAGCAATCAGTTTATCTGAGTCTGTCACATAAAATTGCTTGCAAGCAAACTTCACAAAGATTAACTCACAACACACCATGTATGTAAAGATGATTTATTTATAAAAAAAGAGCAACTTTACCCCAAAGCAGGCAAAGCAGGAAGCAGATTTAATTGCACACACCAGATTAATTGTTTAGAGATCTATCGTATCTTGCCCAATTGGCTACCTGAGTCTGCACCGAAAAGCTTCATCACTAAGGAAAGTTTGGCCTCTGCTTTAGACAAGCTAGAAAGCCAAGAAACCCAAGGATTTACTGCTTCTCTAGCCTAAATCTAAATCTCCCTGCAGAGCAGAACAGCTGATGTCAGCGAAAAAAAAAGTAAAACTAGGCAACTTACAAAACCAGGCAAAGTTTGGATTGGCTCCCATGCCAGGGTAAGGAGTGAATAGCAGGGAGGGAGGGGCCAGCCAGTGAGTGATGTTGCCGGTTCCTCCAAACCTGGGCAATCATGTGTGCAGCCTTTGCAAAAAATCATCAGCTGTGCGCCTGAACAGCTGACAAGTCTGCCGCTCGCTGCAGTGTTGAAATCCTCTTGTTTCCTGCTTTTTCAATCGCAGCTGTGCCATGCCAAAGCACTGAGGATGGAAAAGCAGGGGAATAAAGGACAGCCTAGAACCTGGGAGGCGCGTTTGGACCAAAACACTGAACCCGGTTCGGTGTTCAGCGCTCTTGGCAGCTACAGGTTCTAAGAACCAGGCCCGAACTGTAAGCATCCACCCTCGCTGCCTAACTGAAGAATAGAGAAGAGCTACAAATATATATAAAACAGCAACTATTTAGATCTGTGAGCTCCTTTTTGACATTTCTTGGGAAAGCAAGCTGCTTAAATATTCCAAAGATTCATCAGACATCTTTTCTTTTCCCCTGATTTTATCTGGATTTAACAGATAACAGAGTGCGAAGGGACCTTTTAGTATTCTTAGGTCCAAGCCCCTACCCAAGCAGGAGACCTTACACTTATTTCTACAGATGTCAGTCAGTCTCTTTTTGAAGCTTCCAGTGATGAAGGCTCCCATGAACTTCGAGGGCAAGCTGTTCCATTGGTTGATTTTCTGTCAGAAAAATTTCCCTTATTTCTAGTTAATTTCTCTTTGTTCAGTTTTCCATCCATTTATTCCTTGTCTGCCGCCTTCAGGTACTTTGGAAAATGCTTAAACCCTCCCCCTCTGTGGCAGCCCCTAAATATTGGCCTGCCCTATCTACGTCTCCCGCTGGTCCTTTCTTTTCACCGACTAGCTATGCCTCAGTCCCTTAATTAGCAAAGGGTACCTATCAGTGGTATCTTGTTCATCCCCTTCCCCAAAGTGGTCTCTGCAGATCGCGCACATTTTTTGCAAAATGATTTTAAAAATTGTCATAAACAATCACTAACATCTTGTTCTTGTGATTTCAAGAGAAAATCAAGAGATTTCAGAGAAATGTTCCTGATTTCAGGTAAAATACTGGATGTTATTACAATGAGAACACCTGTGATTTCAACACACTTGGGTCTGTTTCAATTGTTGCATCCTGTTTGGGTGAGACACCGCAGTTATCTTGCAAACTGTTGCCCTATTAAAGAAAAAAAAAAAATGCAAAATTACAATGCTATGATGTTTCTTTTAAACTTGTTAGTGAACTAATGAGAGAATTGGCATTATCAAAGAAAAGGGCCAGAATGACTATTTGCCCACAGGAAAGCAGAAAGAAAGCATAAGCAAGAATTGACATGTGTCATTATTTAGAGGAACTCTTGACAGATGCAACCAGTATGTTAGTACCAAGGAACATCTAATTTTATGATGGACTGGCCTTTTACATTAAATCAAATATCTAAGTTGCATTTAGGATAAGCAGCAATAGAAAGATTGTATGAAATCAGAGTGAAGACTTACAATCTTCAAAATGGCTTTTTTGCGTTGCAATTTCTTTCTGGAATATTTGTCCCCTGAACAGAATGGCTTTTTAAAACAACAATGACAATAAATAACTGCATGAATTGTAGCCTAAGGCAGCTATTAAAATATCTATCTATATGCTTGTATTACTAATAATGCATACAGCTGACTCAAGGCTCAATTTGCCAATTCAAATCTTGTCAGATCCATTCAAATCTTGTCAACCATTCAATTGTCAATCATTTCTTGTCAATCATTCAAATCTTGTTCAAATTTGAAAGCTGTGCGTTCACCACCACCACCCACCACCTTTTTTTTTTTTTGAAAGGGTCATGCCTGGAATCTGGAGGGACCTAATAACTATTAGTTGGTATGCCAACTTTCTTTTTGGGAGGGCGTTATTTATCTGGAAGTGGTCAACCTTCCCATACAACATTCTAGAAATGGAATGATCTTGATTCTCCTTTGATCAGGAATCAGACTCAGGATGAGGTGCAGATGGCTTAGTCATCTTAATGGACTCAGGACCTGGGGGGTATGCATTCTCTTGACTTTTTGGCGACCTCCTGCAAGCTTTTGCATATGAATTGGCCATGTATGTTACTGTGGGTCTTAGTTACAACGGTTGGGAACTGAAACACTATTTTAAGCGCTGCTCACACGTGCCACCAACGGATGCAAAGAGATGTAAAAGGGACACAAAAGGCTTAGCCATCCGTTGCGTTAATGCGATGTACTCACTGCCTCCGTTTTGCTTCCTCTCTATTCTGTCCAGCATCCGTTTTATGACTGTTTCATCCGCTCAGAAAGTTTTGAGCTTGCTCAAAACTTTTGCGCGGAAAATGATCCAATTCGTCTGTCGCCATCCGCTAGGCATCCGTAGCCATCCATTCTGCATCCGCTTACGCATCCGCTATATGCCGCTAGGCATCCGTTCCGCCATCCGCGCAACTCGCATCCGCTCGACGCAGGGAGGAAGTGAACGACGCCAGAACGGATGCACAGAACGGATTGCCAGAATGGAGATGCCTAGCGGAAACAAAGCGTATTTTAAAACTGAAAAAAACGTTCCGCAGAGGGACCTATCTCAGATTATTAAGGATGTCTACAGGATGCCCTAGAGATGCTAGAGGATGCAAAGGAGACACCTATTACTGCCTATAAAAAGGGCGGAGCAACACATCTGGATCTCACTTTCAGAACAGCAGCCCTGTTGTGCGCGACCTCTGCAGGGCTTCATCTTGCTTCTTCCCTTCACAGCATCCAGTCATGTCACCGTGATCGTAACACAGTCCTTGTGGCAGCCACCATCCTTCTTGCCAACAGTGCGAAGCCATCTACAGCTCTGTGAACTTACGTACGGGAAGAAAAGGGGCCGGCCAAAAGCGGTTCTGGGTACGAAGATGGTTGCCAGAAGAGCAGAGGATGGACTGTCTACAACAAGCTGATTGGTGGAGCTCAGGAGCCGAAGACACTCGGGCATTCCAGAACTTCCATGAGATGCCTCCAGACCATGTTTGAATGAACTTGGTGCAGCGCCTGACACCCAGTTGACAAGACAACACCAAACTTCCGGCCCAGCGCTGAACCTGGCTAAGGTGGCACCCACTCTGCGCCACCCTGCGCCTCAGGACCACCTACAGGAGCATGCAGTATGGCTGGAGGGTGCCACCCCAACACCATCAGCATTGTGGGTCAAGAAGTGGTGCCAGGCCCATCATCGAAGAATACAAGGAGATGAGCTCCTCCCAGTTGCCCCATCCACTGAAGAAGGATGGAAGAAAGTTGCAGACAGGGTATCAGAGTGTGGAACTTTCATCACACCGTTGGAGCCATTGATGGCAAGCACGCTGGCCCCGCTGCAAAGCGCCAGCCAAGTCGGCGGTCCACTTTTTTTCAATTCCAAGGCTTTTCAGCATCATCCCTCTGCCCATGATGTCGATGCTGTGATTACAAGTTCATGTACATCGATGCTTCAGGCAACGGCTCATCGTTCAGACTGCCCAGGTATACAACACAGCTTCACCTCAAGGAGGAGCTGCCGAACGCAACCTCATCGTGGGCTTCCCGTCCAGAACCCCTGCCGACACACAAGATGTGCCCTACTTCATGTGGGGGATGATGCCTTCTCCCTCACAACCCTACCTCATGAAGGGCCTACACTTCCAGACTCCTCACCCGTGAAGAGAGGATCTTCAACTACAGAGCTGTCCAGGGCCAAGGCCAGGTGGCGGGAGAACGCCTTTGGCATCGCCTGGCCAACAGGTTTCCAAGGTACTTCTCAACCAACCATGCACATCGCCCAGAGACGTGAGGCAGGATCATGGAAGCTTGCTTGCATTCCTGCACAATCTCATGCGCACCCGCTACCGGTCTTGCAGAACGGCTCGTGCGACCTCAACAAGCAATGGGACATGGAGCCTCGGGAATGGAGGCAAAGGCGAAAACCTGATAGACACTGAGGATGTGGCAAGGCCCAACAGAGCCTCACGTGAAGGGAAGAAGCCAGCGCAACCTCCTGAAACACTGGTGTAAGCTACCCCCAGCTGAAGCAGTGGAGTGCAAGACGGAGAGAGATCCTTAATGGATGCTTCCTTCTGCCTGTCTCATCACCCACTGATGAGATTGTGCCGTGTATGTTGGGTGGGCCCTACAATGAACAGGGCATTTAATAAAGAGTTGTGTTTATTTGACATGTGATGATGATTATATTGTTAGTGTGAAATAAAGGCTATAGGATGTGGCACCTGGGAGGGCTGGACCATACAGTCCCACTATGCTTGCACTGGAGGTTTTACTACTATCCCAAGCTATTACCCATTCCAAAGGTAATCCCGCTCCATTCCACAAGCTAGATCTCAACCCATTCCCACTGACTATCTTAACCCGATCCCACAAGCATCCAAAGGCTTAATACCATTTCTAAAAGTTTCCAGCAAGACTTTATTAAAAAAAAGAAATGAAGCAAGGTGAATCAAAAATAGACTTTATTAACAACAAGCTATAAGACAAAAATGAGTCTCTGGCACTCCTCTTGCGTCGCTCAGTCTCAGGGATGAAGGGTGCAGGTGCTGTGGAGGTGGCTGTGCTGGAGTGCTTGTTCATCAGCTCCTTCAGAAGCAGAAGAACAGAAGCCCCAGCCCCAGAAGAGCGAGCCCGTGCTGCCAGAAGCCCCAGCAGAACCAGAGTGAGGGCCAGGGGGGTGGATTGGTAGCCCTGTCCCTCTTGCAAGGGCTGGCAGCAGATGGCTGAGGCTTGCTGTGCTTCAGCATGGCTGTGGATTGCTGCCTGGCAGGGAGGCTGGCAGGAACCAAGGCTGGCAGGAAGGCTGGCAGGCAGGCAGGCACCAAGGCTGCAGGAAAGGCTGACAGGCAGGCATGCACCAAGGCTGGCAGGACAGGCAGGCACCAAGGCTGGCAGGCAGGCTGGCAGGCACCAAGGCTGGCAGGGAGGCAGGCACCAAGGCTTGCAGGAAGCTGGCAGGGAGGCAGCCACCAAGGCGGCAGGAGGCTGGGAGCAGGCACCAAGGCTGCAGGCAGACTAGGCTGGCAGGCAGGCAGACAGCAAGGCTGGCAGGGAGGCTGGCAGCAAGGCTCGCAGGCCAGACATGCAGGCAGGACAGGCAAGGCAAGTCGATGTGTCTGGAAGCAGGTTTTCCTGCTGAATGGTGACCTCCTTCCGAGCTGCTTCCGTTATATCCGCGGGCTGATGCAATGCATCCTCCCCGCATTGCAATTAACACTCGGCATCCGCTAGGCTTCCGACTGTGCATCCGCTTCATCCGCCTGTGCATCCTTCTGCATCCGCTGTACTGTTCCGCATCGCCCTTTGCTGAGGCCCCCCCCGGAAAGCCCTGTGGATATGCCATTCGCTCCCATCCGCTTCCATTCCAGTAGGCTTCCGTTCCCATCCGCTTCCATCCGCCCTGCGTCCTCCCCCCGTCCGTTTATCCGTTCCGGTTATGGCCAAATTTTTGCCCCTTCTGAGTTAGGGAACATTTTGCTCGTCTGTTGTGTCCGTTTTGCATCCGTTGGGCAGTGTGACAGGGCCTTTACAGTTGTTTTGCTCTTCTTAAGGGGGAAAATTCAGTCTATATCGGAGAAAGATGAAGTTTGGCCTAATGACCTATGACCTTAGGGGTGCCATTATGCTCTGGCATCTTCCCTCGCTTCCAGTTTGAGGTAAAGTATCATTAATATGCCAATGATACCCAAATGTACAGGTAGTCCTCGACTTACTACAGTTCACTTAGTGACCATTTGAAGTTACAACAGCACTTATGGAGTTGCTATTTATTCATGGTTGTCTATCAATGGACTCTTAGTCTGTGTGGGCCCGTACTAGCTGTAAAGCAGCAGGTTCATGCTTAGGGAGACCTTATATATTCATGAAGCCTTTTCTGGAAGCAGGAGGAAGTTGAAACTAGAAGGTTCTTTACCCAGCTTTGGCTGAGATGCCAATGGCAGCCTTAACTGATACAGGAAGATCTGGATTCTAGCAGGATACACTGTATTTTTTGCTCCATAAGAGTCACTACCCCACACAACAATGGGTAGAAATGTCTGTGTGTCTTATGGAGTAAATATTGTGTCACAGATCGTGAAGTGTATTACCTCAGGGTTCCCCAATGGTGGACCGGTGCCAGTCCTTTGGTGAATAGCAGCCGGGCCGCGGCAGCAGTGTTGAACCCCACGTCTTCTGTCTTTTTTTTCCGCAGTGCAGGAGTCAATAGGCAGAGCAAGCACATGAGAGGACACCTATCTGTGATCCTCTCAGGCACTGCCTGATATTTTTTTTCTTGTTTTCCTCCTCTAAACCTAGAGGAGTGTCTTATGGTCAGGTGCGTCTTATGGGGCGAAAAATATGGTTAATGCACACAAATATATATATGTATGTGTGCGTGTGTGTGTATTTATTTCAGGTAGTTGAGAGAATACAAAATACCCCTCAAACGTGAGAAATGTACACTATTGTATGTATAATACACACTATATCATAACAATGAATGTAGTTTGTAAATAAATTAATAAACACCTAATCAATATTAAAAATATAAATATTAGAATACTGTTTATATTATAGTTGTGCACATATAAATTAATTCATTAAAATATGGATCTTTTTTCAGGAATCCATGACAAAACTAAATGCAACTGCTTTAAGAGTTTTATCAAAGATATTTGGCTTTAATCATTTAATTAGCATTAATGAATAATAACATATATTATTGTTTAATATACTTATGATCAAGAGTAGTTCAACTGAGATGCACGTAATTTGGCCATATCATGAGTCAGTTCTAATTTTCATCCAACTATCAAATAAAAATGACAAGCATTGTATGCATTCAAAAATCATTTTATTATTAACATAATCTTTCCATTGAGCCAAGGTAGTGTATACTTCATAAGGAATGTCAGTAAATATTCTATTTTTAGCATCTTTTTTACATATTTCCATTGATAAATAAACTCTGGATTCACATAAAAAAGTTAAAACTTAAATAACTAATATTTTCATTTCTTTTTTATTTCAACAGGCATACGCTGGTAAAATATAAATATTCTTGTACACAATCTTTCTTCTAAATACAAGAAATAACAATTAGCTACACATCACAGCTATTAACAACTCAAAACATAGCTTTCCAGCTGAATTGCTGGGCTGGACTACCATAGAAGATGGAACACAGCAAATTTCACATTTTGTTTCTGAGCTCCAGAGAGGTTGAAAGCCATGAAGAGAACAGGTCTTTGACAAGCTTGGTTAAAAATAGGCTTGCTCTGCCACTGAATTTTAACTTGAATCTATTATCTATCACTGATTCTATTTAGAGTTTTTACATAACACTCTGATGTCACCTAACAAAATATGGCACAATATCCATTTGAACAATAAGCATCAGATTTCGAAATGACTATGTGGCAAAAAATGTAGACAATACATACATGGTGACTTAAAGTGTGCATGTGTATTTATTTCCTTCCCTTTTCCATTTTTTCTTCACTGATTAAGATCCTATATTGCTTTCCCGCGTTGGACACCCGACAGAAATGAGCAGATTGCCTGCAGTTGCATTTGTTACCTCTCAGGGTGAAGAGCTGCCCCGTGGAGTCAGAAGGAAAGATTCGCTCATAGGCGTCCTCACATTCTCAAGTTCAGCTGAAACAGGATGAGCAGTCTGCCTTTCAAAGGATTCGAGGGATGATGGTGAAAGGGACAACAGGGCTACTGGCTTCAAGCTCCAGTGCCGTCAGGAAACATTCCGTGGCTGCATCATCATTACCCTGAGCTTGCAGAACCACCCCAAGGCCATTCCAAACCTCATGGGCTGTTGAGTTCACCTGGACAGCATCCCGAAGGATCTTCTCGCCCAAGCTGTACCGGCCAAGCTGATGAAGAATTAGAGCCTAGAGGGAGAAAAAGGATGGAGCATTAAAAAGAACCGCGATCAAATCCTAATGTGCAAAAGAACAGTATAATTATACTGAATACAACTGGGAAGTCCATGGCAATAAGGCAAGGTAACAGAGGGGGGCAACCATGGCCAATTTGATCCCCTCCAACATAGCAAGTCATTTCAAATTCTTGACATGTGAATTATTTATTTTATCTTTCATGTTTTTATTATTATTTTTATAAATAACTCAAGATGGCAAACATGTCTAATATGACTTCCTCCTTCTATTTTCCCCACAAAAAATTATTGTGGGGTGACTTATGATCTCCCAGTTTCTAGCCTCATGCCTTAACCACTAGCCCAAACTGGTTCTCTTATATTATTGCTTTTATTCATTTTTTATTATTTATTTCATGATCTTCTGTATTTCATGTATTTCCTGGCTTTACTCTATATTTAAGCATATTGTTAATAGTACTATATAGTCCAAAAGAGTTTAATGGGCTTTCTGTTACAACATTTCAAGAGCTCTAGTGGGTCAGGAGTTACAGGCAGAAAAGATTGGAGAAACAGCTTACTTTTGGAATGTCACAAATATTTCTAATCAACTTTGCAAATAAGTGAAGTTAATAATTTGCCATATTTTTTACCATACCAACTACCCAAATATATTGTAATAGGCTATGAGAATCACCTTGAGACACAGAAATTGGAAGAGCTGCAGCCTAGATAATGATCAGAATAAAAAAAACCTCAGCCCACAAGAAGGAATGGGGACAGGGAAAGCATCCCAGAGGAAACTCTTCTTAGTTGTCTAGAAAGTAAAGGCAAAGGTGGGAGAAGTGCTTTCAAACTTGCAAGTCTGATATTAGCCTTTCAGGAGTGGTCCAGATAAGAAACCAAAGTGAGTATTATCTATTATAGTACTAACTAAAAATTGTACTAAGATTATTTTTATTTAAAGTAATAAAATCTCGGGTGTTTCTAGTTTAAAGAAAAGTAAAGTCTCTGTAAATATTTTTTGTTTGCTTATTTATTTATCATATTTATACATCCACCCATCTCATAAATGTGTCTCTGGACAGTGTACAAATAAACAATTAAAATAAATTAAAACAGGTATATAACAACAATTAAACAAAATTTAAACACAAATACAATGATACTTCAGTACTCATCCTTAATTAGTTAATAATTTTTCCTATTAGGAATAATGTAGTGAGTCATATCAACAAGTTCTAGCTTGTGCCTTGATTACCAAACAAATTTTCATGTCAAAATGAATTGAGTATCGAATTTGATGAATTTCAAAGCAGTTGAATACCAATGTACCCTTGTATAAGACTGCATGAAATAGACCAGCATGGTACACACAGTACAACCATCTTACAGGGTCCTTATTTCCCTGGGACTCTCAAGCCTGTCAAAAGCCATGTTTTGAGGGATTTCCTAAATGTCAATAAAGTTGGGACTAACCTTACCTTGGGGGGAAATGAAGCAGTAGGAAATCATTACAAACTACAATAAAATATTTCTTAGGAAGAATGTATGAAACTAGACATTATGTATATTACAGGTTGGTAGTTACAACAGTCACAAGGTCCCAGTAGGAAAGTACTCTTCACATATTCTTCTTCCATGATGTGCCCCAATATGCCTGCAAACTGTGTGAACAGGGCAGTCACATGTTCAAATTAAATCATATGTGTTTTCTTTGTCCGACTGAAATCTTGTAGGAATTCTGCACTACCCCATTCACAATCATGCCTCATCTTTATATCAAGGGGGTGTAATTAATCTTTTGAACTTTGTGTGCAATTGGGAAATAGGTAGCTCTGTTGCAGAAATTAATTTGTTTTGGTTCAGCCTGTATACCAATTATGGCAATTTGAAGCTCCAGTTTCCTTTTGTACAGCTCCCATTTTCTCCTGTGAACTGAGCACTAAACAATGACACAGCTTTTTGTTTTAGACTTACTGTACTGTAATGCACAGTAATTCTGAAACAAATGTTGCATAGGTTTTTATAAAACAAAAGAAAATCTCAAAAGTAACCCCCAAGTCGAAAGAAAACATGAAATTGATAACTTGTTTGCATCTTTGTCTAATACAATATAGTCCTCAAAGTTAAGCTCCTGGTGATCGAAAGTTTGCAATCAATAGCTACAGGCTATTAGAAGGGATGGAGAACTATATTTGCTCTGTAAAGAGTAAGCATGGGGCATGGTTCTAATTTAGATTGCTGCAGTCCTTGTAATCCCACTTCCTGGTTGTCAAAGGCTTGAAAGACATACAGATGATCTTGTAAGAAATTTTCTGATAGTGAGAACAATTCATCAGTGGAACAGCTTTCCTCCTGAAGTTGTTGTGGATGCTCCATTACTGGAGATTTTCAAGAAGGGATTAGATAATCAGTCCATATAAGGTCTCCTGCTCAAGCACGAACCAGCCTGCAAGGTCCCTTCCAATCCTATGATTCTATAATCCTAAAGGTAACTCACATGGTGATTTAAAATAATTAAATGCTGCATTCTTTTAGCTCACAATTCTTAATCATTAGATGATAAGATTAGGAATGGCTGATTTGTAATTTTCAAGACTTCATTTTAATCCTACATGTTATTTATGTTAAAGTCATGATCTTGAATTACACTTCTAATATTTTCAACTTTGCATATCACTTATGATCATAACTACAAAGCAACACTCAAAAAACTTTAAGGAGCTTTAGGTAGACATGTATATGGTATATCCCTTACCTCCAAACACTAATTTATGTGGAAGCATAAACAGGAGGACACATTCAGATAAAAATGGAAATGTTTCAAACCATAACTTTAAAAGTTTCTCCAGGCCTTCTTTCTTGTCCTTTGCTTGCCAAACCAGCTCCTAGGTATTCCCTTTCACAGTAGCAAAATCTCCGGGGTAAACAGCCAACCCATTCTTTGGTGGGCTGCTAGGAAGAAATGTGAGAAGCTTCTTCAACACAATGGCCTTCAAAATAGCTGTTTGCTGAACTGCAAGCTGAGTACAGCAACCTCTGCTTTGAATCATTGTGGCTAAGAGTCTGCCCAATCAAACCAGAATTATATATGGCCCTTTGTTCACTGAATCCATTGAAGTAGACTGAATATTGTTTGCACACAACACATGTGTTCACTATGCTCTTCTATTTACTTAGCATGCCTATTCTTGCCCATTTATCTACAATGCAGCCTCTAGTACACTGCATACATTCAGCTGTGTAAACGCATGGGATGGTTAATTTTCCATTCCTCTCCCTGCACTTCCCCACAAACAAATCTCCAAGGTAGTGAATTGCTGTTCCCTTATTAGTAAGAAGCATCATTTGTTTCTGAGCGAAAATGTTCTTTAGCTTGGTAACACGAGTTTTAAAATGTCAACCTTAATGTTGCTGCTTATTGAACTTTCTCCTGCTCCAAAAGGATAATGAATGTGGGAAATAAATAAAGACATTTTTGGATATTCCTAGGAAAGAAGTAATTGCTTGATCTCCCTCCCACTCTCATGCCCCCCTCTCCCCAATGAATTCCTATTCAGCTAAATTTCTACTAAAGTCAAATTAAGTGTCAGTTTAGAAAGACCTGAAAGCCTATTTGGGCAATAGCAAAGAGAATGTATAGGGACAAAATGGAAGGTTGCATGTTGCCCTTCTTTTTTCCCATCCTATAGGTTACGTGACTTTAAAAAGAGAGAGGATTTTCTTCCTTCATTCCAACCAGAAATGTTGAACCATGAGAAGACATGCTTATTCTTCATTCTTATCTTTTGCTTTTGTTGTGATGAGTTATGGGAGGAATAGACCTGTAATGTTCCTTAAAGGTAGAAGATCTTTTTCACATAGCTTGTTTGTGCCATCAAGTTGTTTTTGATTCCTAACAACCACACAGCCATGATGATGTATCCTAACCTGTTCTTCCAAGTTTCCTAATGGTGCACTCATCATACTGTAATTGAGTCTATCCAGGTTGCTGGTTGTCCTCTTCTCTTTCTTTCCACTTTTCCCATCATTAGATTCTTTTTCACAGAGCTGGATTTTTGCATGATGTATCTAAAGTAGGATAATTTGAATCTGGTCATTTGTACCTTAAGTGAGAACTGGTTGATTTGACTGATGATTCAGTAATTTATTTTCTTGGCTGCCATGGTATACTCAACAGCAAAGCTCAAAGGTATCAATGCTCTTCCTGTTTTGATTTTTTATTTTCTTTGTAATAATTTTACTAAAGGTTAGAAAAACAAAGAAAAAAAAGAAAAATTTAAAAAGCAAAAAAAAACCCACACTGTAAAAAAAAAGAAAAAAGGGTAAAAGAAACAACTCTGCTTCCTTGATATTAAACAACAGTAGTTTAATACCTTTCCTAGTATCTCTTCTTCCCTGGAACTTGTCTCTTGATCAATAAAAGCAATTGTCAAACCTTGTCATTCAGTCCTACCTGACATTTTTAAATCTATAATTATTTACAAATATTGTTGTAATACTGCTTCTTGTATCTTCTAATAATTCTCTGAAACTCTAAGTTGCTTTCTGCGATATTTGTCTTTCTTATGTTCAGTTTCTTTGGCAATTTCCATGGTTTGTTCTGATGTCTTGTTTGCTTTCTTTTTTCTTTTTCATCAGTCTCTTTTCACATTCATCCTTAATGATGTCTTTAAATCCATTTCATATTTCTTCTGGTTCTCTATCAATGAGGGTCAGTACTTGCCTTTCTAACTTTAAAAGCAATAACGTTTCTTCTGTTTTTCATGTCTTCAGTAATAAAACAATTTGATCTTCTGACTGAAATGTAGTCCATCTCAATTTACCGATGCCTCAGATTGTCGATTTGCAGTTGTTTCATTTAATCTTACTACGTTGAACTTTTGTCTGTTTGTAATTAGGTTCACTTTCCTACTGTAATTCTATTTTTGCAGCTTTTGATTTTCTTCTCCTGTACAGCAACTCTGACATCCCAAAGGCTTTAATCTAGTCATATCATAAACACCATTAGTACTTAGAAAGATCCTCAGTGTTTCCTCAATAGTATGTTGAGTGCCACTGACCTGAGAAGCCCATCATCCAGCATTATATTGTCAATTATGATTTCCATATAAGGTCTCCAATTGCTACCTAGCCCAAACTACGCTATTATAAAATGAAAATGCTATAAGAATGATCTGTCTTTATAATTAATGACATCTCATTCATTCTATCCACTTTCTTCAGGTTACCTCTTCTTTCTCCACCATTTATCTGAGGGGTTTTTTTTTGGTGGGGGAGGTTGTTAAAACAAAATAGAAGCAGAAAATGTGAAGGGATTCATCCGTCCTATTCATCCATCTTTCAGATGTACCTGTTTTATTTAGCATGCCATTATGTTATAACCCTGCAGAAACAAGGTAACAATAAACAAACCTCTTGTACTATAATGCCTTCCCAATCTTTCCTTCTTAAGCCAAAAGTAGTTGAACCTAAAATGATTAGAGAGGGGGAAGTAAAGAAATAAAACAAATTAATCAAGAATTTGCTAGGGTTTCCAAATCTGGGCTACAAAAAGTTCTGTATCTCTGCTTCCATCTAATGGTCAGTTGGGTTTTGCTTGCTGACAACAGGTAGATATCTTTCTATTATAACTGAGACAGGAGAAAAGAAGAGAAGCTTAAAATTACACTGCTCTCCACAAGATCACCTGTAATATGCCTCTGTAACGAAGCCAGACAGAATTTAATGTGGGATAGTTTCAAATCAGAAATCAGCAAATTCTCTGCCATCCTTTCTCTTCCTACCAAATGTCACTGATCAGGGGGAAAACCAGCTACCAATCATTCTGCTGAATGGATGATGAGGTGGGATGATTTTGAGAGATGAAAACTTGTGGTTCATTATTCACTTAGCCTTAATTTTTATCATTTACTTTCACTTCTATACCATGATACAATTTCTTAGATATTGCCATCTAAAGGATGACCAGTTACCGCACATTGCAATCAAATTAGAATTCTGGCCAGCAATAATCTAGAGGATTTCTACTTGGCAGCACCAATGGAACTGTTTCATAGGACTATCAAGCTTTTAGGAAAGCAACACTTTGACAGAGAAACCTGAGATTCATAAGCCTATGTCAAACAACCCTCCCTTAAAAGAAGGCTGCCTTGGAAGTACTGGCTGGAGATACAGAATCTCAAAGCTCAGAACAGAGTTTTCAATGGTATTGTATATTTGGAATATTCTTTCTTTTTTTCCCTTTATGAAACCAACTTTCCTTATGGTGAGGGAAGGCAAAATGCCTCATAATAAATATGGGAGAAAGCTGAGAAGATGGCTGTTCCTGAATGCATCACCTCTATGTTCCTCTTTTCCTTTTTGGAAGAAGAAAAGTGTAACTTGCAAATTGGAATAAATAAGATGGCTTTAAACTGCCTTAGTAGCACACAGAAGATTAGATGGACATAATGATTTCATGTCCCTCAAAAATAGTAAACAGATTTTCTTTTTCAGGAAACTGAACAGGAGGATGAGCTCTTACTGTTGGAAGCATCTGAAAATGAATTAGTATTTCAAAATGCACATGGGTTTTCCATAGCTACTTCGAGAATGGGTTGAGGGAAAGAGTGAAGGGAAATAGGAACCTTGAATGATTTTCCATGGAGGATGGAAGTGAGATGACTGAGAGCAAACTAGTGAGGAACAGGTTGCAGAAAATATTAATTCTGACACTGCAGAAGGACTGCCATTCAATAAGAGAAATATTTGCAATGATAGGATATTTGGTTTTACAAATGGGATCAACTGTAGGGTTTGTTTTTTCAAATAAGACTAAATTGCATTTTAATAGTTTGAGAACTATGCTGTACAGAATCATGTGAGATGGATAGCATATAAATTTAATAAAGTAATAAATATAGTGTACAACTCTGAGGTTAAGAAAGCATTTTGTTGCCACTATAGTTCAGTCATATGGAAAGGATTTTTCAGCAAATGTCTGTGTTGGTTTACATTCCTGCAAACAGATTTGGATAGAAATTAGGACCAATATATCCAATTAACCAGTAAACAAAAGAGGCCAGGGCAAAACAATAGCTACACATTGAAGGAATAGGGACCATTTGCTTATTCAATGCTTCTCTTTCTCTGCTTTTCCTTTCTTTCAGCTGGTAATAATTGGCAAATACTGGTAGCTGTTTCCTTTGACTTCTGGTCTGACTACAATGATTAAAATGGTCATGAAGATCAGGATGTGACTGTACTACTGCGTATTAATCACATTTATGGCTATTTATAGAATATGGAAACTGAAATCTTCAGGTTTAGTCCTGAAAATAATCCCAATTTTTGTTTAGTGACAAAATTTTTATCAATTCAAGATTTATGATTACAAAGAATACATTTCTATCCCCAGCAGCCCTATCTTGCTATGCTGCAAACTGGTTTTTATATTTAGGGATGCTTATAAAACACAATTCAGAGAGGTTATGCTATAATAAAAATGATGTGTACATATAATTTGCTTTGCTGGTATTTTATGTTCCTGTGCTAAAGGGCCTATTTGCTTATTGACAGGTTCTATTTCTATTCAAATCATAACATTTCTCTCAATGTAGTTACTTCTTCCTACACAACTCAGCTGCATGAAGACTGATTCATATATGCTTTAAAATGCATCTCTGCAATTATTAGAAGTAGAAAACAGAAACTACCTCCATCAAATGTCAACATTTAAAGTCCAGGTGCTCAGTGAAGCTTATCATACTTCCAAGGGTTACAAACTATCATATTTTCAAGAGTTTTATCTCTTCTACTGTACAAAACTAACAAGTTTTGCAGCTACATAGATGGCTTTAAGTCATAATTTATTTCCTTGTATAGCAGCAAACTGAACTAATCAGCTGCTGCCATTACTAAAAGCCCTTTTTTAAAAAAGCTGGATTAGTTTATCTAGCTAGCAGGTCATAGAATGAATTTCTAGATTTATAAAAGGTTTTTGCATGATTTCTAGATTTATAAAAGGGTTTTGCAAGAAAAGGTTCTTTTTCAAGAACCTGACTGGTGCAATGATTCTGTAAGTTGTGTGGTAAAAGTAAGCTGATAACATAATTTAAGCTCTTTTGAATACTCAGGATAAGATTCAATGTGCATGAACATATATATGTATAACATCCTGTGGGAATGCATGTCCATCTGAGCATCTGGCAAATTTGTGTATGTTAATCGAAAACACTGGCAGCAGGCTGAGAGACATTCAGAAAATAACAGAATAACAGAATTGAAAGGAACAATGGAGATCTTAAAAGTCCAATCCACTGCACAAGCAGAGGACCCTATACTGTTCCAAACAAGTGGCTGTCCAGTCTCTTTTTAAAAGCCTCAAGTGATGGAGCACCCAGTTTCTGGAGGCAAGCTGTTCCACAAGCTAATTGTTCTCACTGTTAGGAAATTTATCCTTAGTTCTAGGTTGCTTCTCTCCCTCATTGGTTTCAATCCATTGTTTCTTGTCTTGCCTTCTGGTGGTTTGGAAAATAGGTTGACTCCTTCTTCTACAGATATTGGAACATTGCTGTCATGTCATCAGACTGGACAAAGAGAGGGGTCCTTGGTGCTCCCTGAGCTTGCTGGTTTTCTTGCAGATGTTTCATTACCCAAACTAGGTAAAGCCCATGTCACACTGCACCAACGGATGGAAACAGGATGTAAAATGGAGAGAAACATTTGCCATCCGTTGGTTAACGCGATGCATCCGTTCTGTACTCACTGCGTCCGTTCACTCGTCCGTTTTTCTTCCTCTCTATTCCGTTCCAGCATCCGCGACTGAGGTTCCATCCGTGTCCTCAAAAAGTTTTGAGGCTGCTTCAAAACTTTATGAGCGGAAAATGTATCCAACGCGTCCGTTCTGCATCCGCAACGCATACGGGAACACCATTCTGCATTCCGTCATCCTTATGCATCGCCTACATCCGCCCTAGCATCCGCCCACAACTCAAATCCACTCCAGCGGTAAACGGACACAGGAAAAGCGAAACACGCGGAAACGACGCGCAGCATTAGTAGCCACAGACGCGAGAAAGGAAAGGGATGCCAGCTTGCAAAGAAAGCATTTAAACGCGAAAAAAACTTCGCAAGAGGGCAGGACCATAATCGCGGATATTAAGGATGTCTACAGGATGCCTAGAGGATGGCCAAAAACACATCAATGGAAAACCATTATTGCCTATAAAAAGGGGGAGCAACTCACCTAATCTCCTTTCAGTCCAGCAGCCCTGCCCTGTGCAGACCTCTGCACGCCTTCCATCTGCGATCTTGCCTCTTCCACAGCACATTATGTCCACCATGATCGTAACACAGCCTTTTGTTAGCCACCATCATTCTGCAACAGTGCGAAAAGCCATCTACAGGCTCTTTTCCAACTGTTCTACGGAAGGAAAGGAGGCGGCAAGAAGCGTCTGGCGTCCGAAGATGGATCAGGAGAAGAGCCAGAGTACGGACTGTACAACAAGCTGATGGTGAGCTGCAGGAACGAAGACCCTTGTGCATTCCAGAATTCATAAGGGATGCCTCCAGCCATGTTTGACGAAGTTGTGTAGCGGCTGCACACCCAGGTTTGATCAAGCCAGAGCACCAACTTCCGGCCCAGCCTGGACCCTGGGCTCACAGGTGGCATTCAGGGACCAACCTACCAGGAGCCTGCAGCTACGGGTGTGCGAGGGTGCCACACAACACCATCAGCATTGTGGTCAGAGAAGTGGTTGCAGGCCATCGATCAAAGAATACGTGGAGGAGCTCCTCCAGTGCCCCTCCACTGAAGAAGGCTGGAAGAAAGTTGCAGAGCAGTGTATCAGAGGTGGAACTTCCCACACACCGTTGGAGCCATAGATGGAAGCACGTGGCCTGCAAAGCTCCAGCCAATCGGGTCCACTTATTTCAACTACAAGGAGCTTCTTCAGCATCATCCTCTTCGGCATGTCAATGCCCTGACTTACAAGTTTCATTGTTACATCGATGCCTTCAGGCAACGGGTCAGCTTCAGATAGCCAGTATTACCAATGCCAGTGACTCAAGGAGGGGCTGGAACGCAACCTCATCATGGGCTTCCCAGATCCAGACCCCCTATCCAAGGACACAGATGTGCCCTACTCATCGTGGGGGATACGCCTTCTCCCCAGAACCTACCTTCATGAAGCCCTACACTTCCAAGATGCTCACCCGCTTGATGAGAGAGGAGCTTCAACTTACAGGCTGTCCAGGCAAAAAGGCGGATGGTGGAGAACGCCTTTGGCAATCCTGGCCAAACAGTGCCAAATACTTCTCACCACCATGCAGCATGACCCAGAGCTGTGAGGAGCATCATGGAAGCTTGCTGCATCCTGCCACAATCTTCATGTGCATCGCTACCCAGTCTTGCAGAACAGGCTCCTGGACCTGCAAACAAGGCAATGGGGACATGGAGCCTGCGGAATGAGCAAGGGCAAAACCTTGATAGACACTGAGGAAATGTGAACAAGGCCCCAACAGATGCCTCACTGAAGGGGAAGAAGAGCGCAACCTCCTGAAACACTGGTGCAACTCCCCACGAGCAGTGGAGAGTGGAGTGGCAAGACAGGATGATAGATGATTAATGGATGCTTCCTTCAGCCTGTCTCATCACACTGATGAGATTGTGCCAGTATGTTGGGTGGCCTACAATGAACAGCGGGCATTTAAAAAGAGTTGTGTTATGTTGACATGTGTGGATCAATGATACGTTATTTATTGATAATGAAGGGCCATTGTATGGCACCCTGGGAGGGTGACCATACAGTCCCACTATGCTTGCACGGGAGTTATCTATCCCACAGCTATTACTCATCCCAAAGTATCCTGCTATCCCACAGGTATCTTAAACCCATCCTCAAACGGTATCCCTGCCCTACACTGCTATCTTAAACCCATCCCAAAGGTATCCCTGCCCATCCCACTGCTATCCTTACCCATCCCACAAGCATGCAAAGGCTTAAACCATTTTTAAAATTTCCACCAAGACTTTATTGAAAAAAATAAAGTGAGAGCAAGTTGTTGAAGCAAAGTTAATCTTTATTAAATAACAAGCTGTAAAAGAAAAATGACCCAAGTCAATTGTCCAAATGAAAGTCAACAGTAGCCACCCTGTCTCTGGCACTCTGTTCTCGGGTCACTCGGAGGTGTTGCCCAGTCTCAGGGTAAGGGTCCACGTGCTGTGGACGTGGCTGCTGCTGGAGTGCTGGTCTGAAGCGCCCACTGGGGTGCCTGGCTTCGGTGGGCATCGGTGGCGTGGGTGGCAGTCGGTTGGGCAGCAGTGGTTGTGTGGTTTGGCATCGTGGAACCTATTAGGTTGGCAACGGTGGCCGTCCATGAAACCTGTGCCTGGACTGGGAAGGGCTGCTGCCTGTGCTGCTGACCTCCCTGGTAGCCGTTAGTAGCCCTGGTAGGTGAGGGCTGAGGAAAGCCTTAGGAATGGGAGGCGACATCACCTGGGTGGAGGAGCAGACCGTGGACTGGGTGGAGCAGTCATCTGGATCTGGAGGGTTGTGAAGCAGATCGTGATCCGTTCCTTCAACCACTTAAACGGACTGGGGTTCCGCCATGTCCGATGAGGGTTTCGGTTACATAGGTGAGGAAGGGCTTGCGGTTGGAGGATGAGGAGTTGGTGTATTACCAGCTGACGGAGAGATATACGCTGCCTCCTGATGATGCTCTCTATCTCGCAGGACAGTGTGGCTCTGTCCTTCCGGTTTGCCTCTCTGCCCTTTCTGTGGAGGTGCGAGCTGGGGGTGGATGCGGGTTGCACTGTTGGAAGTGCTCTGTCTCCTTTCTCCCACCTGCCGTTCAGGGGGGTCCTCACGCGGCCTCCGCAAATCTGTTAGTACCAGCTGTCGAGGGTTCTCCTCGTGCAACGCCTTCCACAGACACCTGCCTGGAGACAGGGAGCTGACTCTCGCCGGAAGAGGACTGGCTCTCAGGCAGGCTGACCCTTAGAGACAGGGTTGTGATGAGGGGCTGCTCCTCGGTGGCGGAAATCGTCACCCTCCAGGAAGCTGCACTTGGCCATGAGTACGGCTTGAAGTCAGCTGGACTGCGGCATAGGCCGATTTCTTGAGGCGCCAGCTTCCCGACCAGGGTGCATGTGCTCCACCAGCAAGGAGCACCTGCAAAGTGTAGCCTCAGGCTCTCCGCCTTCTCTCTCAAGCAGCCCTTTGCTTCGCTTTTGGCAGTTGCTCGCCCTACCTATAGAGCTGCATGTGTCGCTTCCGCCCATAGATTACTCATTCTCTCTCAGCGCACTACCAGCACCTCATCCTTCATGCTTCACTCTCCGATGCGAGTATTGCCATCTCTCCCGTTCTCGACGGCATTATGCCTCTCCTCCCTTTGGCAGGACAAACATGGGCCGCTCATCAGAGGGCTTCCACGGTTGTAGGGGCTGCCTCCTCCACACAGCAGCAGCAGCAGCAAAAGCAGACCAGCAGCAGCAGCAGCACCAGGAGGACCCAGGATCATCATGTCAGCAGAGTAAGCACCAGCAGCGCCAGAGACACGAGCAGACCAGGAGCACCCGGCAGACGAGGAGCAGCGCCAGCAGAGTAAGCACCAGCAGAAGCCACCAGCACCAGACAGCACGCCAGCCAGAGTACGCACCAGCAGAAGCACCAACCAGCCAAGAGCAGGGACAGCCAGAGTAAGCACCAGCAGAAGCACCACCGCCAGAAGCAGCATCAGCCAAGAAGTAAGCAACCAGCCATAAGCGACCACCGCCAGAAGAGCAATTCAGCAGAGTAAGCACCAGCAGAAGCACCACCGGCCAGAAAACAGCATCATCAACTCCTCCAGAAGCAGAAGCAGCAGAAGCCGAAGCCCCAGCCCCAGAAGAGCGAGCCCGTGCTGCAGAAGCCCCAGCAGAAGCAGAGTGAGGGCCAGGGGTGGGAGGGTGTCCTGTCCCTCTTGCCAGGGCGGCAGCAGATGGCTGAGGCTTTCTCTTTCTTCCCCATGGTTTTGGGGTTGCTTGGCTGGCAGGGAGGCTGGCAGGCAGGCCAGGCGATGTGTCTGGAAGCAGGTCTTTCCCCTGAATGGTGACCTGCTTGGAGCGGCTTCCCCTTTATATCCGCGGGGCTGACGCAATGCATCCTCCCCGCATGCGCATGTGAACGCTAAGCATCTGCTAGAGCTTCCGCTAGGCACCGCCTAGGCTTCCGCTGTGCATCCGCTTCATACCGCTCGGCATCCGCTGTGCATCCGCTATCACCACACGGCGTCTTGTCTGCATCCAGCTGTATCCGTTCCGCGTCTGCTTTGCTGCGCTCCCCCGCGAAGCCCTTGGATGTGGCATCCGCTCCATCCGCTAGGCTTCCGTGGAGCATCCGCTTTCCATCGCGCCCTGCGTCCTCCCAACCCGTCCTTCCTTCCGTCCGTGTTGTCCGCTCTGGTTATGCAAATTTTTGCCCCTTTTGAGAGCGGATAACAACGGATGGAACATTTTTCTCATTCGTTGTGTCCTTTTTACAAACGTTTTTCATCCGTCAGCCAGTGTGACAGGGCCTTAACATCATCAGTGCTAGTAAGGAGTGCTCTTTGTTGTCAGTTTATATTCTGGTGGCTTGTCTGTCAGTATGGGTGGAGATGGTCTTAGAGATTCTTTGGTTGGGCTGTTTATTGCTGGCTCTTTGGAAGTTTCTTGATTGGGGTACTGTTTACTTGATTGTTGTTCTGAAATTAACCTTGGAGTTACTCTATACTGATTTGGGTGCTGATTGCTGGTGAGAGATCTTTTTGTTCTCCTTTGGGTTGATTGATTGTCTCTTTTGCATAGTCTATGGATGTTGATAAAGTCTCTAGTCTTTATATATAAAAACTATATCTTTATATATAAATATATCAGATATAAGCAGTGGTGGGATGTTGCCGATGTAACAACCGGTTTGCTAATCGCGCACTTTGCACACACACCTGATGCACACTGTGCGCATGTACAGCTTTTGAAATTACTTAGCTTCGATGTTACTTTGGAGAAGTAACACAACTGAGGCGTGGCAATCCACTCTGCCATGCGAATCAGCTGAGCAGATATAGGTGAGTACAGTCGGAGCGAACTGATGCAGAGCCAACTGATCACTAGAGCTAGGGATCTGCCTAAACTGGGAGAATCTCACCCCAGATATAAGATATAAAATATTTGTAAGATATAGCCTTTATATGCATGCCATTTTCTCTTGTTAATGGAACAATTGTTTCCTTGACTTGTTTCTTGTTTTTTATGTGTTGAAACTTATTATTTTTGACATTTGTTGAAAGTCTTACTTCATTCTGAGCCTTAGCTTTCCTGACTTCATCTTTGCAAGTTTGGGCTATTTACTGGTATTCTGCCTTAGTTATGTGTCCCTCTTTTCTCTTTTTTATATTTCAGTTTATCAGAGATTTCTTTGGGTAATATGCTGGGTTCTTCCTGGATTTTTACTTTTTCAGTGCTATTGAGTTGGACTGGGCTTTAATAATGATATTTTCCAGCTTTTCAAGTTTCTTGAATTGTTTTCCCCTTGAAGATTTTCATCCACTGAACTTTTCCCAAGTTCACTTTGTTTGTTAAAATCAGCTTTTTTAAAACTCTAAGACACTAATCTGATTATGTTCTATTGTTTGTGTTTGCATTATATTGTATTCCAACATGACATCAGGCCATTCTCCTCCAAAGTTCCAGCAACTTCAACTATCTCTATCACTTTTTGTCTATTAGCAAGGACCAGGTATAGTATAGCTGTCCCTCTAGTTCCTTCCTCTACGTATTGGATGGCAAAGTGGTCAGGAGGTTGGTCAAGAACTTGTTTGATCTCCCACTTGATGCAGAATTTGTCTCCTGGTTGATGTCAGGGTAGAAAGAAAAGTATTCTTTTGCTTATATTTTTGTTTTACTTGGCTGGATTTTGTTTGGGGGACAGCTGTGGTTATTCCAAGTTGGGATTTTCATAAATATATAGAACCCTAAAAATTTAGATAAACTTTCGAATTACATATTGAGCAAACCCAAAATTTTTAACAGTCATCTGTTGAGTAAGTCCAGTGGTGTGGACAACATATTACATTAAGCAGCAGTAGATCAGCTTACATACTACACAAAGGCAAAACTAAATAAACCACATATGCATATATGAGCAAGACCACACATAATTTTGTCAGCAGAGCTACAAGGCAGACGTATGTATATTGATTTGTAATCAGTATTGTATCTACTCTATCAAACAAGCATATTTTGGCCAATTCTTCTACTTTGCAATAATTTTTAAATGTATCTTCTCAGATAAGATCAAGTGTTTGAATCTCATAATTAACTGTACATACATTTATTGTAGTCACATAATTCACTGTAGATACATATACATAAACCCAGAGTCATTTGGATAGTGAAAAGAATATACAGTAAATGTAATAAATAACTATTAGTTGCAAAGATATCATACTATATACAGTAGCACCTCTGATAATTATTTTTACAATTCATGAAAGTATGTGTTGTGTAAAATATTGGCTGAAAAAAACTTGCTAACAAATGCAATGATTTCATCAAAGATATGAGTGACACAATTAAAATAAATTCATATTAAATGGAAGTTATTTTCCTTCCTTTTTGTTTATCAGTTAATTTTCACACAAGAAAGAAAAATGAAAAATAGCGGGCAGGAATTTCTAGTTCAGTAATAATTATGAAAAATAAATTAGGAGAGAGTGAGTTATAGCATGAAAGCTGCCGAGGTGGCTACAGGCCGGTTCCTCTCTCTCAACCCAAGCCACTTCACAAGGTTGTTACTGTGGAGAAAACAGGAGGAGTGTACATTATGTACTCCATCTTGGGATGTGAAAAGTAAGGATGGGACATAATTTAATCAATAAATGTTGTATTTGTCTTGAATACTGTGCCCAATTCTCAGCACCCAGATTTTTTAAAAAAACTGGAATAAATGTGAAGAACAGGAGACCTAAAAATTCCTATGAAGGAGATGAAGGGATCACAAAGATTTAGCTTTGAGGAAATGACAATACTTCAAATACCTGGAAAGTTCACATGGAAAATCAAGACCTGCTCCTCCTCTGTTCAAGGTGCACAATAATGTATTTAAATGACAGGAAGACAGATTTCAACTGAAGCATTAGAAAAAGCTTCCTAAGTGTAAGAACAGAGAAACCAATTAACTGTGGAGATTGTAAGCAGCTCTTCAATGGATATATTCCAGCAGAGGCCAGAGAGCCATCTGTTTGGGTGACTTTAATTCATACTTATAATGAGCTGGGAGTAAACTTGATGGTTTAAATGGCCTGCAATTCTAAGATACTTTGACTGGATTTGCACTTCAAATAATGGCAAATGACCTGGATTAGGAAAGCACTTTAATACAATCAAATGCAATGAAGCAAGGTGAGTGGATGGCAAGGTTTTTCCCTTTTCCACGTCTTTTATGTAAGAAAATGGATTCTTTCAAGTTATATATGAATTATGACAACAGATAAAATATATGGGTCTGCTTTCCAGGCCTACTTAAAAATTAGTGCATTGATTCTAGGTCTGCTCCCAATCTTTTCCATTAGGTAGACTACAAAAATGTAACTGAAAATTATCTACTGTATGGATCGCTACATTAGCTAAGGTCAGCAGCTTGAGGTCTAGGATGCCATATCAAGTGTAATTCTTATTATGCTGACTAAAAAATCCCCATATTTAATTTTAAAAAACAAATTTTTAAATAAACAAATGCCTTCAATATCTTAAGACTTTGAATAAAGAGGATCAGTATCTTCTGATTTTCCACTGTAGGTTATTTGTAATATCCTTCTGAATTATGAGTGATCTACAAGTTGACAGCTACTGCTACAATTAACTAAATAATTCATTACATGGCAATTTACATTTTAAGTAATAATGTTCATGCTTTGAGATTGGAACAATGGAAGCAAACGTGACAGATGTAAAAGAAAGTGGTCCTCCTAGATCAACATCCACATAATTTTTCTGTCACACAATTCTATTCACTTTTTACTTCCTGCTTGCCTTATTTAGTGCTCAAAAATACTTAAACAATAATTTATTTCATAGGTACTTACAGCTCCAACTCATTTGCTCTATAAAAACAAAATTAGCTACTGTATTTATCTTTTGTAGTTCAATTGTGTTCGTGTATATTATGCTACACCGGTTCTTAGAGTGAGGCATTCATAAATCAAAAAGTGGCTAACTCAGTTGTGCTTATCTACTTCGATTTAATGCAATTTATAAATTGTTATCAATACAATTATTAAATTTGCAGATGATACAACAGTGGTGGGACTCATCTCCAGAGCAGGAGGATGAATCTGCCTATTGAGATGAAGTGGAGAGGTTGTTCTCGCAGTGTGGAAACAATAACTTGGTCCTTAACACCAATAAAGGAGCTTATAGTAGACTACAGAAGGAATAGATCAGACATCCAGCTCTTGTTTATCAATGGAGACTGAGTGGAGCAAGTGGCCAGTTTTAAGTTTCTGGGTGTTATCATGAAAGAGGACCTGACTTGGGGCGCTCATATTGCAGCACTGGTCAAAAGAGTCCAGAAGAGATTATACTACCTGAGAATTCTCAGGAAACAACACCATAGAGAGTATTTTAACTTATTGCCAATTGCACAGTGGCAGATAGGACAGCGCTCTAGAGGCTTAACATCATTGGCCAGAGGATCATTGTTTGCCCTCTCCTCTCTTTGGTAGAGTTTTATAGCTCCCTCTGGCTTAAGAAAATTCAAAACATTCTTAAAGATCCATCTCATCCTGGGCATCCTTTTTTTTAAACTATTAACATCTGGCAGACAGTTCAGGATAATAAAAACAAGGATAAATAGGCTGAAAAACAACATATACCCCAGAGCAGTAACTATATTGAATTCTACTGTATAGTGCCGTGATGGTGAACCTATGGCATGGGTGCCAGAAGTGGCATGTAGAGCCACTTCTGCTGGCATGCGAGAGGTTGCTTGGTAGAGCCCCACTGCGCATGTGCGCGTTCCCTAGCTGACTGTTGAGTATCTCCCATGCATGCGTGGGGAGAAACACGTGAGACGGGCATGCATGTACAGAGGCAGGGCAGCATGCGGGGGGGGGGNAGGCAGGGCAGCATGGGGGGGGGGGGTGAATTGTGTGCACATGCAACAGAAGGATGAGGTGCGGGGAGTCTAGGAAGTAGAAACTGATTAAAAGTGTGTAAGTCCCTTTATATAAATAGAAGTTTGCTATCTAGAATACTGGATTGTGCTTTTAATTGTAAACATATAGTCAGAATCTTTGCCAGTCTTCAGAAGGATACAAAGGAACTGTTGCCAATCCCATCTATTAGGGATGTATATTAATGGAACCATGAAAAACGGCATTCTCCATGTTATATTATCATACATTTCCATCATCTATTTGTACATGTCGTTACCATGTAGTTCCTTTTCTTGAAATTATTATTGTTATTCATTTGTCTATCTGTTTACATATTGTATATCACTCTCTTGAGGTTCTTTTATGGATGTGGAGCCAATCACAGTTTTACTGTGCTCTTACTGTGTTGCTGCTGCCATGGGAGTAGGGTTTTATGTTGTAAATCTTAATGTTGTAAGCCTCCCAGGGTCAACTTCATGTGAGTTGGGAGGAGATATAAATTTGTTCAATGAATCAGCTTGCATTACAGGGTCAAGGTATAGTCATCAGAAAAATTAAAACAAAATAATTATTTCACCCAATTTTGGATTTTGGCTGCCATATAATATTGTAAAGATGATAACATGCTTTAGCAAAGCATAAGATGTAAGATAAAGATTTTACAAGGCTATACAAATATTGCAATTGCATTCATAGTAAAAATTCAGAATGCAGTATAAGAAAATTATACATAAACTTTTTTAAAAATACCACTAATGCTGCCTCTATTTATGATAAAAATAGCATTACTATTTAGACTTCTAAAGTGTGATTACATAATTAATGCCAGATGACTAAAATTGCTTCATCAAATGATTGTATATATTTGTGTAACATTAAGAATGTTAAAAGTTAATTTAATTTGGAATGCAAAGACTAGTACTGATATAAAGAAGGAAGTATGTTGCATTAAGCCACCCAAAATATAATAAATAAATAAATAAAATAAAAATTAAGCATTTTTGTGTTACATGGAATTAGTTAGATTTCTTAAATCTCTCTTTATTTAGGCAGCACAATGATGTATGAAATGGAGCATTTAATATACATATTATAAAACTCAAAAGTTAACTGTAATCCATAAAAGAAATCAGGTAAGCCTCAATAAGAGGCTTTTACAATGAGCTGACATAGAGTTTGATATTATTCAATCAATTCAATAAATCCAAACAATCCAATTAATTGTCCCACTTTCTGTGTTATTTCATTAGTGCTGTTAATCATTTTTATTTCACACACAGGAACAGATTAGCATAAAACTGCTTCTGTTCAAATGACCATGAAACTGATCAGCAATGCAAAAAGGTTTTTCCAAAGATACCATACAATGGACACAATACATGGAAAGGAAAGTTACATGACTTGCCATGCAGCATTTTAGATTTAGGGACCATTTAAAAAAATACCACTACTTCCCAAAAGTTGGGAATCTTTTTGCAGTAGCTTTGTCCATTTGATTAAAAGAAGATAATAAATTAATGGTATTAGTTGAGCACTGTTGAGAAAAAGTTCAGTGGACCTTAATAAGAATGATGCTTTGTTTAGAACAAACACCTCAATAATGCACATTGTGTCTCCAGGTGGTTTCCCCCTCATTTTTAGATTGCTCACTTTCAACTACTGCTATTTAAAATAAGAACTGAATCATTCTTTATTTAGAGAATCCAAATCTTATCGGGCAAATGTGATAAACTGTACTTTAAATATTTACTTTAGAATGTTTAAAATTTGAGTGTTTTATATATCTATATATTCACAGAAAACATACAAACATAACCAGAGATGAAAGCTAAGTGTTGTTGCAAATTTATGCAGGTAGTCCAAACGGCACTAAAAAAGGTGATTTATGACCATTTTTCACACTTACGACTATTACAGCATCCTCATGGTCACATGATTAAAATTTGGGCACTTGTCAACTGGCATATACTAATGACAGTGGCAGTGTGCCAGGGTCATGTTTTGCAACCTTCTAACAAGCAAAAACAATGGCCAATCCAGATTCACTTAACAACTATGTTACTAACTTAACAAGTGAATCATGCAGTGATTCACTTAACTACAATGGCAAGAAAGCTAATACAATAGAGCAAAACTCCCTTAACAACTATCTTGCTTAGCAACAGAAATTTTGGGCTCAACTGTGGTTGTAAATTGAGGACTACTTGTACTGCATTTTCGACAGGATGGCATGCACAACTGAAAATGATTACTTTGCTATTCTCAGTGAAGAGGCTTTAGATTTGATCCCAATGTCTCTGAACACTTGGATGGTCAAAACAAGGAACTCTACTGGGTTGCAATTGTTTAGTCATTAATTCTTTTCAGCAGACTAAGAATATTGACTCAGAATATATGAATATATGAATAAATGAAATGGATTGTGTGTACGCTTCATCCTTCCTCTTCTTCCCATATATTTTATTTATTTGGTTTATCAGCTGCTTACAAGATAATAGGTATAAGTAAAAACATATGAATACATGGATACATAGAAGAAAAATAAAAAATAAATAAAAGAAACAATAAGACAGGGACAGTAGGCACCTTGGTGTGCTTATGCACGCCCCCTACAGACCTCTTAGGAAAGGGGTGAGGTCAATTCTAAGGTTAAAGTTTTTCGGGTTTGGGGAAGAAACCACAGTCAGGTAGAGTATTCCAGACATTGACCACTCTGTTGCTGAAGTCGTATTTCCTACAATCAAGTTTGGTGC